>JAWQFJ010016298.1:7500-10000 GCA_034096865.1 Theodoxus fluviatilis | reverse complement strand
CTCACACTCACTCTCACTCTGTGGTCTGTAAAGTACTGGTTAGAAAAAATCAAGATGGACCAAAATAGATACCCATACAAATAATATCATGATGTACATTTCAATCGATGTTTAACCAAATTGGGCTTCAAAGACAAAAGTAGTGTGTGGTCATTACCTGGAAAGGGAATGAACTAGTCTAACTGTGCCTAATGAGAGTTTCTTAGTATATGATAAAATGATGATGAATGGAGATCGATGCAAGGTCCTTGAAAGCAGCCGTTGCTCTTCTACAGATTGTTAAAAATTAATCGAGTGTTAGAACCATGTTTCTATGTAATTGATAAAAGGTCGTCAGAGACCGTGTATTCCGATTCAGGCTAGGGAGTAGCGAGTTATGCGTACACAAGCACAGATATAACCTACAGTTCAATCGTCTGTTCAATATGTATAGAAGAGGATGAAGATGAATAGTTTTATTGTGTGCTGCAATCGCTTAGCCGATAGCTGTTTCATGTGTTGCACTCTTCTCTTGCAAAACCTGATGTACTGGGGTTCTCCTAGCTTGCGCTGGGAAATCGAAGTGACAGACGCTGGTGGTCGTTTTCAGTAAACTTTATTTACGCACTGATGAAAACACAGTGGTGAAAATCAGCACACCATAATCGTTGTAACAACTCGCTTCACTCTACGCACAGCGTCGCAGAGGACTTGCCCCTTACAAAGTTAAGCTCTCACCTTAACTCTGTAGCATCTGCAGCTCGTCTGACTCGTGTCAGTCGTCTCTTTCGTGTCTCAGTCGTGTGTCTCTCTCGTCTCTCTCTCTCCCTGTTGCTACTTATATACATAACGCTAGATTCCAGATCTTTCGCGAATAAAGCAGCACAATCTCTAAAAGTCCCAGCTGGAAATCGACTGACGTCATGACACAACAAGCCAATTTTAGCCTAACTCGGTCGCGGTCGGGGCAATGACCTGACCGATATACAAAATCAACCGTGCCGCGACACTTCGAGCATAATCGAGAATCTTCACAACACACATTCAGCGCCGTTTGCCGTGATAGGACGGCGCGCGCACACCAACTGCGCAGATTCTTAATTCTCGCCACGTCTGGCAAACGAAACTTTTTCGCTTAACCGTCCGGAAGTGACGACAACGCGTCTCCGGCCACTTCAACAGCGAGAGCACAATGGGAAATTGTAAAATCATTCAGACTCAAAGGTTTCGGGTTCGAAACCGCCGGGGTAATAAATTTGACGAATAGTGTCGCACCAGATTTACCACAAAAGTTTCAGCTTCTCATTCGACCATCCAAAGCTGGAATTAAGTGACACTGTTGGAGATGGGAGTTGGCTGAGACAGGAGAACGCCAAAGACATGGAAGGGAAACACAGAGAATGATGAAAGGTGGAAGGATTGACAGAGGAAAGGCAATACGGATAAATAGGGTAAGGCGAGAGACAGGAAGGAGGAATTAGTATGTTTCAGTGTAAGCGAGATGGGAAAACATCGAGGAGAAGCCGGGGTGAGGTTGGGGGTTGGTGGGTGTAGGAAGAGAGAGGGAGAGGGAAGGAAAGTAAAGAAAGGCAAATAAAGGGTCAAGGACAAGGCTGTGAAAGGGTAAGGGTAAAGTAGAAATGAGGAGGAAAGACCTGGAGGGAAGGGCAGAGAGAGATGGCAGTCAAGGGAGAAGAGGGGAGAGGAAAGAGACATAGCTGAGGCATGGAATATGGGGGGATAGGGGAGGGGGTGGGAGAGGTGACAGGGGATGGAAGGAGAAGTGGAAGAGATGCAGGACGAATAGGGAGGAGCTGGGAGATGGGGGGAAGGGATAGGGGCGTGTGGCTGTAGATTGTAGAGGAGATAGAGTTATGATGAGTTTTCCGCCTGACAGAGATACTCCACATCCCCGCCTGGAGACTGAAGGAGAGGAACTCGCAGTAGAAAAAAGCTTCTCCGTTTCAGAGGCGTTTCCACTCGGCACTCGTTCCAAACTATCCTTTCGTCTTGCACGCTTTGGGAGGGAGAGAGATAGAGAGATAGATAAATGGGGGGGGGGGGGCGGGGGCGGGGGGAAAGACGCAGACAGAAACACGGAAACACAAACAGAAACACACACACACACACACACACACACACACACACACTTGCATACACACAATGAGAGAGAGAGAGAGAGAGAGAGAGAGAGAGAGAGAGAGAGAGACGGACGGACGGATGGATGGATGGAGAAATAGACAGACAGACAGACAGACAGACAGAGAGACAGACAGACAGACAGACAGACAGACAGACATACAGACAGACAGGCAAACAGACTAATAGATAGACGGACGGACGGACGGACGGACAGATAGAGAGGGGAAGGATTAAGAAAAATGAGGGAGAGAGAGAGAGAGAGAAAGAGAGAGGCAGAGAGACATACAACGACACAAAAAAGAGACAAATAGAGAGAGAGAGAAAGAGAGAGAAAGAGAGAGAGAGAGAGAGAGAGAAACAGATAGAAAAACAGCGTGAG
>JAWQFJ010016297.1:15000-21826 GCA_034096865.1 Theodoxus fluviatilis | reverse complement strand
CGCCGACCCATTGTTGAAGATGAATAGATTTACAAGTTAAAAACGAAGTATGCAATGCGTAAGATTCTCTACTATACACAACGTGTGGTGAAAGCACATGACTTTGAAAAATACAAACATCAAGATTTCCTAGAAGTATAATGGGTAAATGTACATTGGAATAAAAAGTAAGATATCGCGTTAGTTGCGTTACTCTTTACCCTGCGTGTTTGAAGCAGTGTCTTGCAGTTTCTGCAGGCGTCTTTGGAACGCATAATGAACAAACATTGCGACGTCACGGATCTTCCGTTCGTCTTTTCCCTTCATCAAGTAGGTTATACTGAAATGAACATTTTGCATATGTTTTGACGATTACTTTTGTCTAATGTCATAGTATTCTGGACAGTTCATTAAGAAGTGAATTTCGCATTCGATTTGACTGCAATTACATACAGGGCACTTCAAGACACCATTATCTGCCCTTGTCGACCGTGAATTAATTCTCAAAGTTGTGCATCCCACACGGAACCGTGCCAAAGCATCACGAAATTTTTTAATGTTCATACAAGACAAGTAATGTTCACATGAAAATGAATCTTTAAAACATCTATAGAAATCAAATCTAAAGCTATAGGTAATTCTCGAATTCCACTCCTGCAGATAAAAATCTCGTAATTTCTGTCTATGACACCTAATCAAACCCTTCTAGTTTTGAGTGCCACCATTGATCCATACATAAGCAAAGCCTAGTTTAGATAGACATGTTTGTACAGACTTTGCCCAGTTCATCCTTTCGGGCAAATTTGATCGAATCAACATTAGGTATGCTTGCTTTGCTATTCTTGAATTGGGCATCTTGCACACTCGTAGCCAATACTTGACACCTTGAAGCGTGGTTGTAACGAATAAGGGATACCTGCCCAACTCACTGTAACATATTGTATTGGGAGATTTCAGGTCCACAATAAGAAATCGCTTGCACACAAAAGTATGTGCTTTTTCAATGTTCTCCCTTCTGGCCTGTGAGCCATATAATAGAGCTGGTTGAATTGGGCATCAAAGAGTGAAAAAAAAACACGGTGACACTTTGTGTGTGTAAATTCCTCCTTGTCTTATCAAGTCCAACGTTTTGTGTTTTGCTCCTAACACTTGACAGTCGAGGGTTGTCGATAGTGATAGTTTTGTTGTAAAAACCAAACCCAAATATTTGTAC
The DNA here is from genome assembly GCA_034096865.1 of Theodoxus fluviatilis. NCBI lineage: Eukaryota > Metazoa > Mollusca > Gastropoda > Cycloneritida > Neritidae > Theodoxus > Theodoxus fluviatilis. The sequence continues at coordinate 20,634 of JAWQFJ010016297.1, read as the reverse complement.
TGGTTCACTACCTCCAGCTTGTCACCGTCTATGGTCCATCGCTCTCCTTTGCCTAGATAATCGCCCCTTCTAAAAACCATCACTTTAGTCTTAGATTTGTTTATAATAACGCCGATGTCCTGGGAGGCAGCGTTAAGACTGTCCAGCTGGCGCTGTAGACCTACAAGAGTTGTAGCTAGCAGTGCAATGTCGTCTGCAAACATCAAGGAATATAACTCCTGTTCTCCAGGTATCAGCTGCACTCCGTGGCGTAATTGTTCCCGGTTGTAGTCGGCCACGTAAGTAATGAACAAGCTAAAAATTATCTGCGACTCAACGGAGCCCTGTCACACGCCGACGAAACGTTCGAAAGAGTCTGACACGTTATCTCCCCATCTCACACTGGCCCCCACACGAGCGTACACTGCTTTCATCATAGTTAACAATTTGGTGGAAATACCAAGCTTCTCCAGAACTCTCCATAAACATGAGCGCCGAACGGAATCAAACGCCTTCTTCAAGTCTATAAAGGCGACATAGAGTTACCCTCGACCCTCACCGTACACGTGTTTAACAGCTATTGAATGCAAGGTAAATATGTGATCAATCGTGGAATGCCCTGCACTGAAACCAGCCTGCTCGTAACAGAATTAATCGTCTTCCTACGCCCAGGCTCGTAAGCGGTTGGTTAGAATAGACACGAAAAGTTTACTTATATTTTTTAACAAGGAAATGCCTCTATAATTTTTCGGGTTTGACCTGTCCTCTGATTTAAAAATAGGTACTATTATTGAGTGTCTCCAGCTTTGGGGAAAATATTGCTTTTCATATAATAAGGAGAATAAGTGGGTGAGGAAATCAATGATAGGGCCACTTGACAGTTTCAAGTAACCACCAGGTATTTTATCCTGCCCCGGAGCATTCGAAGAGCTCATTTTTGCCAGTGCAAGCTGTATTCCATTTCTTGTGATTGGAGCATCCAGTTCGTTGTGCAGGACATTCTTATTCTCCTAATGGATTTCTTCAGGACAGTGGTTTCTATTTAAAAGGTTCTCGAAGTGACAGCGCCATACTTCTATATCAATTGGAGGCTGCCTCATTGTCCGATATGATGCTTGTCTTACTATAGCCCAAAACTGTGAAGAATTGTTGGTGCTGTTTATAAGAGCTTCACGAGTTGCTTTGTGGTGTTCAGATTTCTTTTGCCGCGTCAGTCGCTTGTACTCATTTCTCAGTTCTACATAGCGGTGTCGATACGTTTTGGAACCATTTCTTCGGTAAAACCTTAACGCCTCTTTAACTCTTCTCCGGAGATCACAACATTCAAAGTCGAACCAACTGGACTTATTTCTCTCCAACCTCGACGGAACAGTACGGTACATACATTCGGCATTTTTGAGCAGGGTTTCAACTAAGAAGCTGATAGCAGAATCAACGTTTGTTGCTATCAAATATGTGGCTTCTCGTATTGCACCCTTAAAGTCGTCAGTCTCCATGTTGGCTCTGACTTCCTGCACTTTGTTGGAGTCCCAGATAAACTTGTGAGCTGTCTCCAATCGAGAGAGAGTTCTACAAGTAGGACGGGTATCAGCCCCAATCTCTACTTCGAGGGGCATGTGGGTAGAGTGTATTTGGTTTCCTACCCAAAAGCCAAGAGGAAAGTTAAAACTGTGTGCACTGAGTAGACAGTAGTCTATTACGCTGCACCCGTGTTCAGATAAGTAGGGAGAGAGAGAGAGAGAGAGAGAGAGAGAGAGAGAGAGAGAGAGAGAGAGAGAGAGAGAGAGCGAGAGAGAGAGAGAGAGAGAGAGTGAGAGAGAGAGATAGATATGGAGGAGGTCAGTGAGGGGTTAGGGATTGAAAGTGTGTGTGGAGAGAGAGAGAGAGAGAGAGAGAGAGAGAGAGAGAGAGAGAGAGAGAGAGAGAGAGAGAGAGAGAGAGAGAACACGCACACGCGCGCACAGGTGGTGGTGTATAAAAACATTTCACTGATGATGATGATGATGATGATGATGATGATAATGATACGGCCTATCGGCCTCTATATGTTATGTAGGGCCATTGATCATGACAAACGCTAGAGCAAGTGCTACTCAGATCGCGATTTTCTGTGTTATTCACCTTCTGCAAATCACGTAGGGAGGAGAAGCGGTGGGTTTGTTCTTTCTCCAGCCTTCACACAGAGGCTTTGTAAAACTGTAACAACAGCGAACACTATCTGACATCAGGTGTGTCTGCGCCTACTGTAAAGTAGCGGGATGTTTGAATAAACAGTTCCTGAACAAGAGTGTCGAAACGATGGAGAATCAAACCAGCAACTGTGTGGGTGTGAACCCAGTCTGCAGGTGTTTAGGCGTCGACAGACGGACCGTTTTTTAATCCGATTTTGCTGCCGATCCGGTCTGACCGTGCATGTAAAAATCGGGTTGATAGCCACACGCAACGATAAGCAGTCGATCCGCGGCAACAGATGCCTCGACCTGCATTTCCAATTTTAAAACGTAGGAGCTTTCACGACCTATTGATGCATTCAACATACAGCTTTGATAAATTCATGCTGTTCATGGCTTACGTTTTCTTTGGATCAGTTTCTAGTATCCCCAAATACATCGTTGTCTGTGCGAAGCGTCGACAGGTCCGCCATTTAATTTTGCAACTAGCCGCCAGAACACGACAACGTGGCTCCGCGCCTCGTTCTTGCGTCGCCCGGCATATAGGAATCGGTCCGGACCGGGTCGGGGAATAGAGCCTGCCGTACTGATAAGAATCGGATCGGATTGTATGCAAATGAATCGACCGTTCCGATTCTTGACGGATCGGCAGCAAAATCGTGGGACAGTCGGTACGTCTGTCGACGCCTTTTCAGTGCTGGCAGCAGTCTGGCAATGCAGCCCCATCTTCATTGATTTTTGGTGTCCCGCAAGGCTCGGTCTTAGGACCAGTTTTGTTCACTCTGTACTCGCAACCCCTTTCAGATGTGATAGCTAAGCATGAGTGTGATTTTCAGAAATATGCAGACGACACAGAGTTGCCAACGAGCTCAGCAGTCGAGGACTTTCCTTATGTACAGTCAGATATCAAGACATGCGTTGATGATGTACTCGCATGGATGAACAGCAACAAACTCAAGCTCAATACAGATAAAACTGAAGTTATGCCTGTTGGGGCACGGTCAAGTCTCGGGCTTATCGAGAGTGATTCCACTGTCATTCGGGGTAGCTCTATTCCATTCCAGAGCTCGGTTAGGTACCTCGGTGTTCAGATTGACCAGACATTGTCGATGCGTAAACAGATCAGCAGTACTTGCAGTGCCTGTTTTCTTGAACTACGCCGCATTGCATCCATTCGCCAATATCTTTCTGACACTGCGTGTGTTAGACTGGTCACTGCCAGGGTCACTTCAAGGCTGGATTATTGTAATTCAGTTTTGGAGGTCTTCCAGCAGAACAATTGAACCGTCTGCAGCGCGTTCAAAACAGCGCAGCACGTCTCGTGCTGAGGAAGGGAAAACGCGATCATGTGACACCCATGCTTAGGCATCTACACTGGCTTCCCGTGAAATTCCGCTGCCAGTACAAAATTGCTGTTTTGGCCTACCGTCATTTTGATGGTACTCTTCCTGTGTATCTTTCGGCATCCCTTCGCACATATCAACCATCCCGTTCTCTCCATTCAGCAAATGAAAAGCTTATCAAAACTCCCAAACGTAGTACAAAATCTTTTGGTGAGCGTATATAGTTTTAGTTTCAATGCCCCCTCTGTCTGGAACTCGCTGCCGGCTGGCCTGCGTGACGCACCCACTTTACCTATTTTTAAGTCGCAACTGAAGACTCACATGTTTCGACTGGCTTTTGTTTGATTGTAGGTTTTTCTCATGATCATGTATGTTGTTGTATCCATTCTCAGGTCTGTAAGTTGTGTTATGTTTTATATTATGTTGGTAAGCTTGTTGATGAATGTCTGCGTGTGAATGTGGTTATGTCAGCGCATTGAGTTGTGCAGAAGTGCGCTATAAAAATGCTATTCATTATTATTATTATTTTATGTTGGTAAGCTTGTTGATGAAAGTCTGCGTGTGAATGTGGTTATGTCAGCGCATTGAGTTGTACAGAAGTGCGCTATACAAATGCTATTCATTATTATTATTATTATTATTATTATTATTATTATTATTATTATTATTATTATTATTATTTCTACTTTGGCACGCAGAAACTGTGATGGGCGGAGCTTGTATGTGGGTGTGTGTCTGCATAGAGGAACCACTTCCTTATCTCCCGTCTCTTGTCCCCAAGGCTACATGAGCGTGCCACCGCTCCCAGCTCCAACCTACAGATGGAGACAGTGATAGTTAGTGAAATTTCAGTCAGTGAAACCAAAGGAGTTTTTATTCTGAAATTATTGTCTCTGCTGGTGAATATATGGGAGAGGACGGAAATTGTCAATCCAGATTTCCAAGCCAGGGTGCCAACACAGGTTGGTTATGACCATTCCTAAGGGATAGTTTCCATAACATTCCCGTGCAACCGACCATGGCGGGTCAGACATTAAGGGGGCGTCCTGTCAGTGAGGAATATAATGATAAACGAGAGACTGTGAGGCATCGGTTCCTTTGGAATCGCCCCTCAGTCCCGAAGTCCCTGCTGAGATTGAGTTCTGCCGCTGTAACTCGTCTCAAAAGATCATATCCATCAGTGCTGTCGAAGTCATTCCGCCTGTGGTGACTTGTCATTGAGCTCTGCCCCTGTAATTCGTCTCCAAGGTCTCTATCAATCAGTGCCGATTCCGCCATCCCATTTGTGGTGACTTGAGACTGAGTTGTGCTCCCTGTATTTCGTTTCAGAGGACCCTGTCCATCAGTGCCGCTACCGCATTCCTTCCGCGGTAACTGTTGTGAACGCCTCCATTCCTCTGCAATTCTGGACTTACAAATCACTGGTCTTGCTTCACAATAATGCTATTTCATTTACGAACATTCTTTGAGAGATTTGAATAGACTAATGACATACATCATCCAACTTGTGTGTATGTATGAATGTGTGCGTGTGCGTGTGTGCGTGCGTGTGTGTGTGTGTGTGTGTGTGTGTGTGCGTGTGAATGTGAGTGTGTGTGTTTGTGCGTACTCATGTATGAGTGTGTGTGTGTGTGTGTGTGTGTGTGTGCGCGCGCGCGCGTTGTGCATGCGTTCGTGCGTGTTTGTGTGTTTGTATGTATGAGTATGTGTGAGTGTGTGTGTGTTTGTTTGTACCTGGTCACTTTTATCATTGTGTATGTCATTTGAGTTGTCAATTTTGAATGGCAGTGAAGATTTCCCAGAATCAGGTGAATTTACATTTATATCACCAAGCGGAAGGAGTGTGATAGATTATTTCATAGTTTCTAGAGGCATCTCAGAAATATGTACTGACTTCAAAATTACGATTTCTGTCCTATCTTCTCACTTGTCTCTAGAAATGACAGCTGCAAGTAAAGTAGCGATGAAATATGATCAAGCGAGCGTAAGAGAAAGTAAGATAATTTGGGATGATTCATTGACTGAGCAGTACAGAAGTAGTTTACAAAATGCTATAGAGAAGGCTATGGTCATGCGGAGGTCTATGGAACAGAAACAAATGGATGATTCTGCGAACCTCGATGTTGACGAAGAAGTGAGTA
>JAWQFJ010016297.1:0-7500 GCA_034096865.1 Theodoxus fluviatilis | reverse complement strand
CAGATACAAAACAAAACAAAAAAGAACTTTGCACCCCCCCCTTTCAAAACCCAGATCCGCCCCTGCTTGACGATTGTTGTCATAATACTTACGTCATCCGATATGACGTCGTTGGTTGCTTTCTCTTCAAAGGATAACACACACACACACACACACACACACACACACACACACACACACACACACACACACACACACACACACACACACACACACACACACACACACACACGCACACACACACCTTTCAGTACCTGAGCCCTGACTTATTGTGTCGGTGACACAGCAGTACGCAAGTTTGACAAATTCAACGTTTCAAGAATATGCATAGGTCTATCCCAACCATCGAACGCACATGATAATTTCAGATGCACACGTTCATTTTTTACGCGTCGCACCCTCACGTTCACTCCTGCGTGCGCACGCGCGCATGCCCTGATGCAGCAGTTGTCGTGCGTGGGAGCATTCAAGGAAGAAACTCAAAGCCAACGTAATCAGGAGGGGCAATCCTTCCTAGGATCGTGACTTCAGATCAGCATTCTGTGATGTCGCGCACTTTTCCGCTCTCACGCAACCAGAGGAGGGGAACTTCATCACTCGGCATCCGGCGGGAACTCCTCGAGCACGATTCAGCAATTTCTTTTTCAAGTCACCGTATGTCAGTGTTACATGATAGGACCGCATTGTATTGCTATTTAGTTCGTTTATTCAAGCTGCTGTGTAGCGTGGAAAATAGTAACCCGTAAAAAACAGTAACGGAAGTCATCGCAGAGTTATCTGCGAGGGATTTTCTGAAAATTCAACTCTAAAAAGAGACGGCACCCGCCACTCCGCCTGACTGACTTGGCACGCCCGGGGAGTTATGCTAAGATCCGGCCGCGTAAATATATCTGCGTTTTGTGACAAACGTCTTTCTCGGCGGTACTGTACTCCATGCACCTTAACGGTGCGCGTGATTCGGGTGTAATCTTAAGCTAAACGACGTTTATTGGCGCTGCTGAAATGGTCGAAGTCGGAAACATTCGGAACGTCGTTTAGCTTAAGATTACACCCGAATCACGCGCACCGTTAAGGTGCATGGAGTACAGTACCGCCGAGCAAGACGTTTGTCACAAAACGCAGATATATTTACGCGGCCGGATCTTAGCATAACTCCCCGGGCGTGCCAAGTCAGTCAACGGTCGCGTTTTATAAAACCAGACTACAAACAGACTACAGGGAGGTGACTCCCATATTATTTCCGGCAGGGGAGACGGCTTTACATGGGGAAAAACTTTTTTGAACGCTACATCATGTGTTAAACAACACAAATGCACCAAAACCTCGTAAAGCAACTAATGCGTCGTTTGTCGGAATATATTCCATGCGAAGAACAGGTGCAGGAGCGGTAAATTGCATAAAGCTCGTCCCTCGCAGATAACTCTGCGATGACTTCCGTTACTGTTTTCCACGGGTTACTATTTTCCACGCTACATGCTGTGTGGTCAAGCTGCTGTGTAGTCGAGCTGCTGTGTAGTCTGTAGTCGAGCTGCTGTGTGGTCAAGCTGCCGTGTAGTCAAGCTGCTGTGTAGTCTGTAGTCGAGCTGCTGTGTAGTCTGTAGTCAAGCTGCTGTGTAGTCAAGCTGCTGTGTAGTCTGTAGTCGAGCTGCTGTGTGGTCAAGCTGCTGTGTAGTCAAGCTGCCCTGTAGTCTGTAGTCAAGCTGCTGTGTAGTCTGTAGTCAAGCTGCTGTGCAGAGTCAAGCTGCTGTGTAGTCTGTAGTCAAGCTGCTGTGTAGTCAAGCTGCTGTGTAGTCTGTAGTCAAGCTGCTGTGTAGTCTGTAGTCAAGCTGCCGTGTAGTCTGTAGTCAAGCTGCTGTGTAGTCTGTAGCCAAGATGCCGTGTAGTCAAGCTGCTGTGTAGTCTGTAGTCAAGCTGCTGTGTAGTCTGTAGTCAAGCTGGTGTGTAGTCAAGCTGCTCTGTAGTCTGTAGTCAAGCTGCTGTGTAGTCTGTAGTCAAGCTGCCGTGTAGTCTGTAGTCAAGCTGCTGTGTAGTCTGTAGCCAAGCTGCTGTGTAGTCAAGCTGCTGTGTAGTCTGTAGTCAAGCTGCTGTGTAGTCTGTAGTCAAGCTGCTGTGTAGTCTGTAGTCAAGCTGCTGTGTAGTCTGTAGTCAAGCTGCTGTGTAGTCAAGCTGCTGTGTAGTCTGTAGTCAAGCTGCTGTGGAGTCTGTAGTCAAGCTGCCGTGTAGTCAAGCTGCTGTGTAGTCTGTAGTCAAGCTGCTGTGTAGTCAAGCTGCTGTGTAGTCTGTAGTCAAGCTGCTGTGTAGTCTGTAGTCAAGCTGCCGTGTAGTCAAGCTGCTGTGTAGTCTGTAGTCAAGCTGCTGTGGAGTCTGTAGTCAAGCTGCCGTGTAGTCTGTAGTCAAGCTGCTGTGTAGTCAAGCTGCTGTGTAGTCTGTAGTCAAGCTGCTGTGTAGTCTGTAGTCAAGCTGCTGTGGAGTCTGTAGTCAAGCTGCCGTGTAGTCTGTAGTCAAGCTGCTGTGTAGTCTGTAGTCAAGCTGCTGTGTAGTCAAGCTGCTGTGTAGTCTGTAGTCAAGCTGCTGTGTAGCCTGTAGTCAAGCTGCTGTGTAGTCAAGCTGCTGAGTAGTCTGTAGTCAAGCTGCTGTGTAGTCTGTAGTCGAGATGCTGTGTAGTCAAGCTGCTGTGTAGTCTGTAGTCAAGCTGCTGTGTAGTCAAGCTGCCCTGTAGTCTGTAGTCAAGCTGCTGTGTAGTCTGTAGTCAAGCTGCTGTGCAGAGTCAAGCTGCTGTGTAGTCTGTAGTCAAGCTGCTGTGTAGTCAAGCTGCTGTGTAGTCTGTAGTCAAGCTGCTGTGTAGTCTGTAGTCAAGCTGCCGTGTAGTCTGTAGTCAAGCTGCTGTGTAGTCTGTAGCCAAGATGCCGTGTAGTCAAGCTGCTGTGTAGTCTGTAGTCAAGCTGCTGTGTAGTCTGTAGTCAAGCTGGTGTGTAGTCAAGCTGCTCTGTAGTCTGTAGTCAAGCTGCTGTGTAGTCTGTAGTCAAGCTGCCGTGTAGTCTGTAGTCAAGCTGCTGTGTAGTCTGTAGCCAAGCTGCTGTGTAGTCAAGCTGCTGTGTAGTCTGTAGTCAAGCTGCTGTGTAGTCTGTAGTCAAGCTGCTGTGTAGTCTGTAGTCAAGCTGCTGTGTAGTCTGTAGTCAAGCTGCTGTGTAGTCTGTAGTCAAGCTGCTGTGTAGTCAAGCTGCTGTGTAGTCTGTAGTCAAGCTGCTGTGGAGTCTGTAGTCAAGCTGCCGTGTAGTCAAGCTGCTGTGTAGTCTGTAGTCAAGCTGCTGTGTAGTCAAGCTGCTGTGTAGTCTGTAGTCAAGCTGCTGTGTAGTTTGTAGTCAAGCTGCTGTGTAGTCTGTAGTCAAGCTGCTGTGTAGTCAAGCTGCTGTGTAGTCAAGCTGCCCTGTAGTCTGTAGTCAAGCTGCTGTGTAGTCAAGCTGCTGTGTAGTCTGTAGTCAAGCTGCTGTGTAGTCAAGCTGCTGTGTAGTCAAGCTGCTGTGTAGTCAAGCTGCTGTGTAGTCAAGCTGCCGTATAGTCAAGCTGCTGTGTAGTCTGTAGTCAAGCTGCTGTGTAGTCTGTAGTCAAGCTGCTGTGTAGTCTGTAGTCAAGCTGCTGTGTAGTCAAGCTGCTGTGTAGTCTATAGTCAAGCTGCTGTGTAGTCTGTAGTCAAGCTGCTGTGTAGTCTGTAGTCAAGCTGCTGTGTAGTCAAGCTGCTGTGTAGTCAAGCTGCTGTGTAGTCAAGCTGCCGTGTAGTCTGTAGTCAAGCTGCTGTGTAGTCAAGCTGCTGTGTGGTCAAGCTGTTCTGTGGTCAAGCTGCTGTGTAGTCAAGCTGCTGTGTAGTCAAGCTGCCGTGTAATATGTAGTCAAGTTGCTGTGTAGTCAAGCTGCTGTGTAGTCTGTAGTCAAGCTGCTGTGTGTAGTCAAGCTGTTGTGTAGTCAAGCTGCTGTGTAGTCGAGCTGCTGTGTAGTCAAGCTGCTGTGTAGTCAAGCTGCTGTGTGGTCAAGCTGCCGTGTAGTCAAGCTGCTGTGTAGTCTGTAGTCAAGCTGCTGTGTAGTCAAGCTGCTGTGTAGTCTGTAGTCAAGCTGCTGTGTAGTCTGTAGTCAAGCTGCTGTGTAGTCGAGCTGCTGTGTAGTCAAGCTGCTGTGTAGTCAAGCTGCTGTGTGGTCAAGCTGCCGTGTAGTCAAGCTGCTGTGTAGTCTGTAGTCAAGCTGCTGTGTAGTCAAGCTGCTGTGTAATCTGTAGTCAAGCTGCTGTGAAGTCAAGCTGCTGTGTAGTCAAGCTGCTGTGTAGTCAAGTTGCCGTGTAGTCTGTAGTCAATCTGCTGTGTAGTCAAGCTGCTGTGTGGTCAAACTGCTGTGTAGTAAAGCTGCCGTGTAGTCTGTAGTCAAGCTGCTGTGTAGTCAAGCTGCCGTGTAGTCTGTAATCAAGCTGCTGTGTAGTCAAGCTGCTGTGTGGTCAAGCTGCTGTGTAGTCAAGCTGCCGTGTAGTCTGTAGTCAAGCTGCTGTGTAGTCAAACTGTTGTGTAGTCAAGCTGCCGTGTAGTCAAGCTGCTGTGTATTCTGTAGTCAAGCTGCTGTGTGGTCAAGCTGCTGTGTAGTCAAGCTGCCGTGTAGTCTGTAGTCAAGCTGCTGTGTAGTCAAGCTGCTGTGTAGTCAAGCTGCTGTGTGGTCACGTTGCTCTGTGGTCAAGCTGCTGTGTAGTCAAGCTGCTGTGTAGTCAAGCTGCTGTGTGGTCAAGCTGCTGTGTAGTCTGTAGTCAAGCTGCTGTGTAGTCAAGCTGCTGTGTGGTCAAGCTGCTGTGTAGTCAAGCTGCTGTGTAGTCAAGCTGCTGTGTAGTCTGTAGTCAAGCTGCTGTGTAGTCTGTAGTCAAGCTGCCGTGTAGTCTGTAGTCAAGCTGCTGTGTAGTCAAGCTGCTGTGTAGTTTGTAGTCAAGCTGCTGTGTAGTCTGTAGTCAAGCTGCTGTGTAGTCTGTAGTCAAGCTGCTGTGTAGTCAAGCTGCTGTGTGGTCAAGCTGCTGTGTAGTCAAGCTGCCGTGTAGACTGTAGTCAAGCTGCTGTGTAGTCAAGCTGCCGTGTAGACTGCAGTCAAGCTGCTGTGTAGTCAAGCTGCCGTGTAGTCTGTGGTCAAGCTGCCGTGTAGTCTGTAGTCAAGCTGCCGTGTAGTCAAGCTGCTGTGTAGTCTGTAGTCAAGCTGCTGTGTAGTCAAGCTGCTGTGTAGTCAAGCGGCTGTGTAGTCAAGCTGCGGTGTGGTCAAGTTGCTCTGTGGTCAAGCTGCTGTGTAGTCAAGCTGCTGTGTAGTCAAGCTGCTGTGTGGTCAAGCTGCTGTGTAGTCTGTAGTCAAGCTGCTGTGTAGTCAAGCTGCTGTGTGGTCAAGCTGCTGTGTAGTCAAGCTGCCGTGTAGACTGTAGTCAAGCTGCTGTGTAGTCAAGCTGCCGTGTAGACTGCAGTCAAGCTGCTGTGTAGTCAAGCTGCCGTGTAGTCTGTGGACAAGCTGCTCTGTGGTCAAGCTGCTGTGTAGTCAAGCTGCTGTGTAGTCAAGCTGCCGTGTAGTCTGTAGTCAAGCTGCTGTGTAGTCAAGCTGCTGTGTGGTCAAGCTGCTGTGTGGTCAAGCTGCTGTGTATAGTCAAGCTGCTGTGCAGAGTCAAGCTGCTGTGTAGTCTGTAGTTAAGCTGCTGTGTGGTCAAACTGCTGTGTATAGTCAAGCTGCTGTGTGGTCAAGCTGCTGTGTGGTCAAGTTGCTGTGTAGTCTGTAGTCAAGCTGCTGTGTAGTCAAGCTGCTGTGTGGCCAAGCTGCTGTGTAGACTGTAGTCGAGCTGCTGTGTGGCCAAGCTGCTGTGTAGACTGTAGTCAAGCTGCTGTGTGGTCAAGTTGCTGTGTAGTCTGTAGTCAAGCTGCTGTGTAGTCAAGCTGCTGTGTGGTCAAGCTGCTGTGTAGTCTGTAGTCAAGCTGCCGTGTAGTCGAGCTGCTGTGTAGTCAAGCTGCTGTGTATTCAAGCTGCTGTGTAGTCAAGCTGCTGTGTAGGCTGCAGTCAAGCTGCTGTGTAGTCAAGCTGCTGTGTAGTCAAGCTGCTGTGTAGTCAAGCTGCTGTGTAGTCGAGCTGCTGTGTAGTCTGTAGTCGAGCTGCTGTGTAGTCAAGCTGTTGTGTAGTCAAGCTGCTGTGTAGTCTGTAGTCAAGCTGCTGTGTAGTCTGTAGTCAAGCTGCTGTGCAGAGTCAAGCTGCTGTGTAGTCTGTAGTCAAGCTGCTGTGTAGTCTGTAGTCAAGCTGCTGTGTAGTCAAGCTGCTGTGTAGTCTGTAGTCAAGCTGCTGTGTAGTCTGTAGTCAAGCTGCTGTGTAGTCAAGCTGCTGTGTAGTCTGTAGTCAAGTTGCTGTGTAGTCTGTAGTCAAGCTGCCGTGTAGTCTGTAGTCAAGCTGCTGTGTAGTCTGTAGTCAAGCTGCTGTGTAGTCAAGCTGCTGTGTAGTCAAGCTGCTGAGTAGTCAAGCTGCTGTGTAGTCAAGCTGCTGTGTAGTCTGTAGTCAAGCTGCTGTGTAGTCTGTAGTCAAGCTGCTGTCTAGTCAAGCTGCTGTGTAGTCTGTAGTCAAGCTGCTGTGTAGTCTGTAGTCAAGCTGCTGTGTGGTCAAGCTGCTGTGTAGTCTGTAGTCAAGCTGCTGTGTAGTCTGTAGTCAAGCTGCTGTGTAGTCAAGCTGCTGAGTAGTCAAGCTGCTGTGTGGTCAAGCTGCTGTGTAGTCTGTAGTCAAGCTGCTGTGTAGTCTGTAGTCATGCTGCTGTGTAGTCAAGCTGCTGTGTAGTCAAGCTGCTGTGTAGTATGTAGTCAAGCTGCTGTGTAGTCAAGCTGCTGTGCAGTCTGTAGTCAAGCTGCTGTGTAGTCTGTAGTCAAGCTGCTGTGTAGTCAAGCTGCTGAGTAGTCAAGCTGCTGTGTGGTCAAGCTGCTGTGTAGTCAAGCTGCTGTGTAGTATGTAGTCAAGCTGCTGTGTAGTCACGCTGCTGTGTAGTCAAGCTGCTGTGTAGTCAAGCTGCTGTGTAGTCAAGCTGCTGTGTAGTCAAGCTGCTGTGTGGTCAAGCTGCTGTGTGGTCAAGCTGCTGTGTAGGCAAGCTGCTGAGTAGTCAAGCTGCTGTGTGGTCAAGCTGCTGTGTAGTCAAGCTGCTGTGTAGTCAAGCTTCTGTGTGGTCAAGCTGCTGTGTAGTCAAGCTGCTGTGTGGTCAAGCTGCTGTGTAGTCAAGCTGCTGTGTAGTCTGTAGTCAAGCTGCTGTGTAGTCAAGCTGCTGTGTAGTCAAGCTGCTGTGTAGTCAAGCTTCTGTGTGGTCAAGCTGCTGTGTAGTCAAGCTGCTGTGTGGTCAAGCTGCTGTGTAGTCAAGCTGCTGTGTAGTCAAGCTGCTGAGTAGTCAAGCTGCTGTGTGGTCAAGCTGCTGTGTAGTCAAGCTGCTGTGCAGTCTGTAGTCAAGCTGCTGTGTAGTCAAGCTGCTGTGTAGTCAAGCTG
>JAWQFJ010016295.1:35000-56101 GCA_034096865.1 Theodoxus fluviatilis | reverse complement strand
GAAACAGGGCTGTCAATTGCAACATCGTTGGCAGTGTGGTTGTCAGGGTCTGTTGTTTGTGCTGAGACTTGCTGACTTGTTACATTGTCAACAGTGTAGTCAGAATCTTCTGTTGGTCTGACTGGTGCGTAAGCAAGAAGATCCTCCTTAGTCTCCATCCTAGCAATCACTTCCTGCGGTAAAGACGAACTAGTAAGCCCGACACGAACATCACAGCCAAACATCGCAGAGTACGGGGAACACTTTATGCCAGAATGGAGAGCACCGTTTTTCTGAAACTGAACAAACTTGATGCATGTGGGCCAGTCTTGTGAGTCGAACGTTTCTTTATCAGTCTTTTTGTGGGCCCGCACTGCAGCACTTCATACCTGAAAACACAAATAACATATTTTTACGTTTCACAAGCAGGCTGCTTTATTACTGATCATTGCTTACACACTGCATCGGCGTCATTATCGTCGTCGTCGTCATCATCAGCGTCGTCATCATCATCGTCTTCGTCATCATCATCGTCGTCGTCGTCGTCGTCATCATCGTCGACGTCGTTATCATTAAAACCTGAGACTGACGAAAATACTAGACTGAATTCGAAGTGAAAACTTACTTCTCCAGATAGTAGTAACCGAGCCTCCCCTTGCTTTGCGGATTACCAGCAGCTGCTTTCAAGTCATCGATGATCTTCTGGTAATCTCTTTTTGGAATTAACCCTCTTTTGTTTGCATTAAAATGCTCGGTGAGAGACTTCGTAAATTTCTCCTCGATCGACATCTTGTTGAGGCGGCAAGAATGAAGCATAAAGCAAGGGGTCAGACCAATGGGAAAGAACGCAGGCCTATACGATAAGCCAAAGAATCCGGGGAGCACAGACACAGTTCAATTCTGAACTGCATTCATTGAAATTCGCTCATGTTGATCTAGATCTATATATCCTTCGTTCATGCATCACGGATTTGAGCTGGTTCAGAATACTGACACAAACCTTAGGCTCTCCCAACAAGCAAACTACACTGAATCATCATCATCATCATCATCATCATCATCATCATCATCATCATCATCATCATCATCATCATCATCATCATCATCATCATCATCATCATCATCATCATCATCATCAACAACATCATCATCATCGTCGTCGTCGTCACCGTCGTCATCAACGGCGTCGTCATCAACGTCATATCAGGAAATACGCGTAATAACTGGGGTCATTTTTCAAGCAAACTACACGGCATCAGAGTGTCAGGGATTACGCGTAATAACTGGGGTCGTTTTTCAGGAATTTCGCGTAATCACTGGAAATTTCAGTGGTTACGCGTAATCCCCGAGTGAAACAGTTATTACGCGTATTCACTAAAACGCTTAGAGATTACGCGTAATTCCTGGCTCCGCTTGTTTCCGGTAACATAGTTAAAAACGAAGTATGCAGTGTGTAAGATTCTCTACCATACACATCGTGTGGTGAAAGAACATGACTTTAATATATACAAACATCAAGGTTTCCTAGAAGTATAATGGGTAAATGTACATTGGAATAAAAAGTAAGATATCGCGTTAGTTGCGTTACTCTTTACCCTGCGTGTTTGAAGCAGTGTCTTGCAGTTTCTGCAGGCGTCTTTGGAACGCATAATGAACAAACATTGCGACGTCACGGATCTTCCGTTCGTCTTTTCCCTTCATCAAGTAGGTTATACTGAAATGAACATTTTGCATATGTTTTGACGATTACTTTTGTCTAATGTCATAGTATTCTGGACAGTTCATTAAGAAGTGAATTTCGCATTCGATTTGACTGCAATTACATACAGGGCACTTCAAGACACCATTATCTGCCCTTGTCGACCGTGAATTAATTCTCAAAGTTGTGCATCCCACACGGAACCGTGCCAAAGCATCACGAAATCTTTTAATGTTCATACAAGACAAGTAATGTTCACATGAAAATGAATCTTTAAAACATCTATAGAAATCAAATCTAAAGCTATAGGTAATTCTCGAATTCCACTCCTGCAGATAAAAATCCCGTAATTTCTGTCTATGACACCTAATCAAACCCTTCTAGTTTTGAGTGCCACCATTGATCCATACATAAGCAAAGCCTAGTTTAGATAGACATGTTTGTACAGACTTTGCCCAGTTCATCCTTTCGGGCAAATTTGATCGAATCAACATTAGGTATGCTTGCTTTGCTATTCTTGAATTGGGCATCTTGCACACTCGTAGCCAATACTTGACACCTTGAAGCGTGGTTGTAACGAATAAGGGATACCTGCCCAACTCACTGTAACATATTGTATTGGGAGATTTCAGGTCCACATTAAGAAATCGCTTGCACACAAAAGTATGTGCTTTTTCAATGTTCTCCCTTCTGGCCTGTGAGCCATATAATAGAGCTGGTTGAATTGGGCATCAAAGAGTGAAAAAAAACACGGTGACACTTTGTGTGTGTAAATTCCTCCTTGTCTTATCAAGTCCAACGTTTTGTGTTTTGCTCCTAACACTTGACAGTCGAGGGTTGTCGATAGTGATAGTTTTGTTGTAAAAACCAAACCCAAATATTTGTACTGGTTCACTACCTCCAGCTTGTCACCGTCTATGGTCCATCGCTCTCCTTTGTGCCTAGATAATCGCCCCTTCTAAAAACCATCACTTTAGTCTTAGATTTGTTTATAATAACGCCGATGTCCTGGGAGGCAGCGTTAAGACTGTCCAGCTGGCGCTGTAGACCTACAGGAGTTGTAGCTAGCAGTGCAATGTCGTCTGCAAACATCAAGGAATATAACTCCTGTTCTCCAGGTATCAGCTGCACTCCGTGGCGTAATTTTTCCCGGTTGTAGTCGGCCACGTAAGTAATGAACAAGCTAAAAATTATCTGCGACTCAACGGAGCCCTGTCACACGCCGACGAAACGTTCGAAAGAGTCTGACACGTTATCTCCCCATCTCACACTGGCCCCCACACGAGCGTACACTGCTTTCATCATAGTTAACAATTTGGTGGAAATACCAAGCTTCTCCAGAACTCTCCATAAACATGAGCGCCGAACGGAATCAAACGCCTTCTTCAAGTCTATAAAGGCGACATAGAGTTACCCTCGACCCTCACCGTACACGTGTTTAACAGCTATTGAATGCAAGGTAAATATGTGATCAATCGTGGAATGCCCTGCACTGAAACCAGCCTGCTCGTAACAGAATTAATTGTCTTCCTACGCCCAGGCTCGTAAGCGGTTGGTTAGAATAGACACGAAAAGTTTACTTATATTTTTTAACAAGGAAATGCCTCTATAATTTTTCGGGTTTGACCTGTCCTCTGATTTAAAAATAGGTACTATTATTGAGTGTCTCCAGCTTTGGGGAAAATATTGCTTTTCATATAATAAGGAGAATAAGTGGGTGAGGAAATCAATGATAGGGCCACTTGACAGTTTCAAGTAACCACCAGGTATTTTATCCTGCCCCGGAGCTTTCGAAGAGCTCATTTTTGCCAGTGCAAGCTGTATTCCATTTCTTGTGATTGGAGCATCCAGTTCGTCGTGCAGGACATTCTTATTCTCCTAATGGATTTCTTCAGGACAGTGGTTTCTATTTAAAAGGTTCTCGAAGTGACAGCGCCATACTTCTATATCAATTGGAGGCTGCCTCATTGTCCGATATGATGCTTGTCTTACTATAGCCCAAAACTGTGAAGAATTGTTGGTGCTGTTTATAAGAGCTTCACGAGTTGCTTTGTGGTGTTCAGATTTCTTTTGCCGCGTCAGTCGCTTGTACTCATTTCTCAGTTCTACATAGCGGTGTCGATACGTTTTGGAACCATTTCTTCAGTAAAACCTTAACGCCTCTTTAATAACTCTTCTCCGGAGATCACAACATTCAAAGTCGAACCAACTGGACTTATTTCTCTCCAACCTCGACGGAACAGTACGGTACATACATTCGGCATTTTTGAGCAGGGTTTCAACTAAGAAGCTGATAGCAGAATCAACGTTTGTTGCTATCAAATATGTGGCTTCTCGTATTGCACCCTTAAAGTCGTCAGTCTCCATGTTGGCTCTGACTTCCTGCACTTTGTTGGAGTCCCAGATAAACTTGTGAGCTGTCTCCAATCAAGAGAGAGTTCTACAAGTAGGACGGGTATCAGCCCCAATCTCTACTTCGAGGGGAATGTGGGTAGAGTGTATTTGGTTCCTACCCAAAAGCCAAGAGGAAAGGTAAAATTGTGTGCACTGAGTAGACAGTAGTCTATTACGCTGCACCAGTGTTCAGATAAGTAGGTGTAGCGACCCATCTTGTCACCAGGTGCGCTACCATTTACAATGCACAGATGGTACATCTTGCAGAAGTTAATAAGAATTTCCCCAACGTGATTCCTGCTGGTATCTTGAGATTGGCGTTGGTTAAAGTCATCGTAGCAGGGACAAGCATGCGAGGTCAAGAACGGGAACAGGTCACCATTTCCTTCTGGGTCAGAGTGCAGATTCCAATTGTTAGTTCTCGAATTTAGGTCACCACAAATTAAAAATGAAGAACTGGGGTATTCCATCTGCAACTGGAATAGTTCATCTTCCAGTACAGAAATGTTACATTTGACCTTTTGATTCTTGTAGTAAGGCGATTCCGCTGGAGGAACGTACAGACATACTAGAATGAGATTTGCTATGAGGCTTGTTAGTTTTACCTTGAGGATGACCATACTATCTTTCGAACAAGCAATCTGGCGAATCACACATGCTGAAGTTTTTTTTTACAAAACAACGACGCCTCCAGATCTTCGTCCATGCAAGGACAGTTTTCGTGCAGGGGAGTGAAAAACCACATAGTCGTTAAATATATATATTGAAATTAAAATCTTCAGACGTAAAGGTTTCAACTAGGCAGCAGACATCAAAGTCATCTAAATACTGCAAAATCCTGCTTCGTGTACTTTTGAGGATAGTCCTTACACATTCCAACACAACAGTCTTAAAGAAGCCTTTGTATTGGAATTAAGAACGCCAGTGACCTGGCTTCCATCAGGTTGTGACATGTCTGACGGAGTTAGTGGCTGTATGAGTCGTCGGTTCGTCTGTCAGGATGTCGCAGATTTGCCGGATCCGCCACGGCACACCTGTGTCTCCGCAGGGTGCCGTAACCTGCGAGAGAGAGAGAGAGAGAGAGAGAGAGAGAGAGAGAGAGAATGAGAGAGAGAGAAATGCAATGAGAGAGAAAGACAATGAGAGAGAGATAATGCCAATGAGAAAGAGAGGGGGAGACAGAGAGACAGAGACAGACAGAGCCAGAGACAGACAGAGAGAAACAAAGAGAGAAACAATGAGAGAGAGAGAGAGAGAGAGAGAGAGAGAGAGAGAGAGAGAGAGAGAGAGAGAAGATCATTAAATGAAATATATGAAAGAACCTCAATTTTCAAGACTGATCGCAATCTATCACTGAAATCGTCTCCTTTTCAGTATTGTTTCTGTGACTGATTTCGACATGACAAGCTTCAGTAGCAGTAAATAACTGTTTTGTGTGGAACACTGTGGTCGGAACAAGGACCTCCCGTTCTTCCTTCAAGTGTGCAACAAACTACTGCTACCCGCTCTGCTGGCCGCTCATCTTCACAGCTAAGAACTTGATTCCTAGAGCTTGCCTTCGTGTGAGAGAACAGCCTAGGCAGCGCAAATGATGTACTTTCATTGCATGGTGCTATTATCTCCTATTTATTCATCAAGACACTAATAATAATAATAATAATGTGTGGATTTGTATTGCGCCCTACCATGCATGAGTTAAGACATGCTCAAGGCGCATACACATACAACCATTACAAAATACGATAACACTCAATCACCCCAAAGGTAACTTAATAAACTTAATAACATAGGAGTCAGACATTCATTTCAGGCATTCGACACACTGATGTGCAGCGTCACCGCTTAACCATGAAACTGGGGAGAGGGGGAGGAGAGTCAGGAGGGTGGTAGGGGGCTTAGGCAAGCTAGTACAAAGAGAACAGTGAGGGGAGGAAGATGAAGAAACTTAGACAGGATCAGGGAGCGATTTCAAGAAGAGGTGAGTTTTGAGAGCAGAGCGAAAGGTCGAGGGAGATGTAGAGTGACGAACAGAGGCGGGGAGGTTATTCCAGATAGAGGGAGCCTGATAAAAGAAAGAGCGTTCACCTAATTTTGTTTTAACTGGAGGGTCCTCTGGGAACCTGAGGATTCTTGTGTCTGTGGAAGAGCGTAGCTGTCTAGTGGGTGTGTAGGTGCGCATGGGTTTAGAGAGATATTGAGCAAGATATTCAGCGAAGTAATTGTAGCAAAGACAGGCAATCTTGTATTGGACTCTAGCACTAATGGGCAACCAGTGGAGAGAGCAGAAGAGAGGAGTGAGATGATCTGACTTTTTTTACTCTCAGCCCTGTCGACATGGTATTTTGGACATTTTCGTCGTCTCAAGAATGGGATTAGGAAGTCAGAAATCAGATTGCAAGCAAGTCGATGCCACAGAAACAGGGTGAATCATGGGCTCTGAAACACGTATTTGAAGTTGAATTGGAATGTAATGCCTCTTTTAACGGAAGTTTTGTTCGGGATACCTGAAACTTCATTATATGATAAAGAGGGTTTTCCCCCCGAAAATCAATAGACAAATCCTTTCAAAATGTTCTTTTGCGATTCTCGAGAGGATGGAATCTCGTTAGTCTGAGAGAGCAAGCATGATGGGAAATTATAAGCTTCGGGGTTTGGGATTTTCAAGGACTACAGGAAAACCTGTGCCGAACGTTGACATGAAGACTGCGTTGGAATTTGTGCTAAGGCGCATGCAGCGCAGGCGTCTTTGCATCGAAAGAAGGAACATTTCCATGTCTTGCTGAAACGGTCTCTCAGCATTCACTTTATATGTAATGCCTAGCTCTAAGTTACACACGTAACCAAACCTTGAGTATAAAAAACCTTCGGTTTCAATTTCAAGTGTTTAAGCTCATTCGGAATGTTATAATAGCATTGCACGTTCATTTTTCACAGGCACAAGTGAATTACTTCCACGGTTGCAAATCTTTTTTGCGCATCGAAACATCAGCACTGTGGATTTGCAGACGGCCACGACATAACCAGTCCCGACATTATTGTTTTACTGTTTGGAGATGCAGGCTCTTCCGGTTAATTTGGGGGAAAAAGAGAACTTTTTATGATCAAAACTGTGGAAGTTTTGCCCATTCGAAGGTCGGAGTCGTGCCAGCGGCAATTTTGAAAAAATGGCCTTCGATGTTTTTCTACACAGGTGCTACACAGCGGAGGAAAGGAAAGAAAAAGTTTATATTCAGGCATTGACACGTATTTTTCATACAAATATTTCGAGAACCTAACCATTGAGTGTCCCTGGCGTGCATTTCTGCACAGACATGCACCTGACCCAGATGACTTCCATCGCATATATTTCTTTGGGTAGTGCCGAAACGCCTCGCACGAACTGGAATGTGTTCGTGCTGTCCGGTCACATTTTGTGCCTGTAAGCGCTGGCCCTCCTGATGTGCATTAGAGAATGTAGCCTGTAATGGAATTAGCTGCGAGTCTTGGTATGCCATCTGCTAAACCTCAGTCCTACAACACTACGAAGCACCGATCGTGTCAAACAGCCCAGAACTTTCGGCCGGAAATCTCAGTAAATGACACGATCGGCGCTTCGTAGTGGACCAATCGGCGCTTCGTGCCGATCGTGTCATTTACTGCCGCGCGGAACTCCGGCCGGAGTTGAAGCGCCGATTGGTCCACTACGAAGCCCCGGTCGTGTCATTTACTGAGATTTCCGGCCGAAAGTTCTGGGCTGTTTGACACGATCGGCGTTTCGTACAACTCTGCCAAATGCGATGCTGCTTCCCAAAACCATCCCGACGCGTGCTCACCCGAGAGACAAGGGTGTCAGACATCCATGGTCAAAGTGCTGAATGCTGTCCACGCTTCGAGTAGGACCAAAGTTGTTACTCGTCTTTGCCATCATCCAGTATTGACCTCGTCTTCCCTCGTCGCTTGCTGTCACCACCACAACGTCATCACAACGTCACCACAACGTCACCAAACTACTGCCTTAGTGGCAGACGACCTCGGGAGAGTGTGGTATGCCATCTATTTTTCAAACTAGAGAGCACTCGGAGAGCGTTAACCTCCGTCGATGCAGCCCCAACACGACGCAGCACAATTCAGGAAGTGTGTTCAGCTTGCCGGGCATGACGCTACATGACGGTATTAGCGTTGCTAGTGGTTCATGAAGGTACGCGTGCGTTGCCGCCTGTTTAATTTAGACGTTGTTCCGCTCAACTCGTGAACGTTACTTTATAACGCATTACAGATGTTGAATAGACATTTAATCTTCCATGGCCTGTAAAATTCAGACATCATGTTCCGCTAACAAGGTCTGACGCGACGAAATTTAGTTATTTTAGCGCCTGCTAGCGGTCTCAGAGTCTGGAATGCATGCGCCGGCCTGCGGCTACGCACTTCGCCAGCCTACAGCCTAGGCAAATTTCTTTCTCTTTATCTTTGTAATTCCAAAACGAGGTAACAAATAAACTCCAAGATTTAATGGATTGTTTCTGGGGTAACACTCTGACGTTGCACCAAATTTCATCCGAATCTGTTTGGAACTTTTGGAGTTATTTTGCAGAATAACGAATGAAAAGCCAACAGAAAAACCTACCTTCCTTAGCGGAGGGAACAAGGACATAGAGTTCATCGAATCAGATCGTTAAAAGGTGCCAAACCTTTCTTGAGGGTTACTCCTTCCCATTTCTGATGCGACTATGCTGCACTTTGTGACAGAAAATGGCGACAACAGAAGTCCACTAGCCCTGAAAGAGTGCGGCCACACTCTGGCTGACGGCAGCGCTTCCCAGGGCTGCCTGCAGGGAGCACTGTGGAGTCCTCTCACGCCACGTGATCACTGTAGACGGCGCGATCAGACCAAAGACGAAGCAGCGCTGGTCCATGTCGTAGTCCGAGGCGACAAGTCTACCGAAATGCAGGTTGGATTTTGTCTATTCATGCCGCTTGAGAAGCAGTTTAGATGGAGAGAGAGAGACAGATTGAGAGAGAGAGAAAGAGAGAGAGAGAGAAAGAGAGACAGAGAGAGAGAGAGACAGACAGACAGAGAGAGAGAGAGAGAGAGAGAGAGAGAGAGACAGAGAGACAGACAGACAGACAGACAGACAGACAGACAGAGACAAGAGACAAGAGACAAGAGACAGAGACAAGAGACAAGAGACGAGACAGAGACAGAGACAGAAATACACAAACACAGATAGACACATATATAAACACAGAGAGACAGAGAGAGAAGGACAGTGAGAGAGAGAGAGAGAGAGAGAGAGAGAGAGAGAGAGAGAGACAGGCAGACAGACAGACAGACAGACAGAGACAGAGACGCAGAGAGAGAGAGAGAGAGAGAGAGAGAGAGAGACAGACACACATACACACAGACACACAGACAGAAAGACAGACACACACACACACACACACACACACACACACAGACAGACAGACATGCAGACAGACATGCAGACAGACAGACAGACAGACAGACAGACAGACAGACAGACAGACAGACAGACAGACAGACAGACAGACAGACAGACAGACAGAGAGACAGACAGACAGAGGCACAGAGAGAGAGAGAGAGAACGAACGAACGAACGAACTTTATTTTACAAGGGTAGTGAATTAGGCAGTAGTGCCTTTCTTACATTCAGCCCTTGAGGCAAAATATTCAAATGTGGTGAGAGAGAGAGAGAGAGAGAGAGAGAGAGAGAGAGAGAGAGAGAGAGAGAGAGAGACAGAGAGAGAGAGACAGAGAGAGAGAGAGAGAGAGGGGGGGGGGAGCTGGAGAAAGGGGGAGGAAGGGAAGAGAGAATGAGAGTAAGAGGGTTGGTGGGTTGGGGAGAGAGGGTGGGGGAGAGGGAGGGAGGGAGGAGAGAGAGAGAGAGAGAGAGAGAGAGAGAGAGAGAGAGAGAGAGAGAGAGAGAGAGAGGAGAGAGAGAGAGAGAGAGAGAGAGAGTCAGTATAATTATCGCAAGTATTATACATGTACAATTTCTTAAACATACTAAAAATGGGTAGATAGTGTACCAGAGAAGCAAAATTTAAATATGGAACTTGAATCAACTACAATGACATATACATAAAAAACAATTTTCTAAACATCCAAATGTTAAAAACAAATAACATACATGTAGGCCAAAGCCTCTTGGTGTACACTCCCTCCCCTACTCCCCCACCCCCAATCAGCCGGAACCCCTCGATAGTTCAGCAGGGGTGGCCTGAAGTAAGCATATATGTGAGGGATGGACAATATACACAAATACACACTTAGCCGTTCCACTGTCTAGACGCCAGATGAAAGCGTGGAAAACTATGTCATAGGATGATGCCTGAGAATAATGCGAATTTTATCTTTGAACATAGGCAAAGATTTGATACATTTTATGTCATCAGGCAGTGTATTCCACAGAGCAGCCCCAGAGTAAGATAGGCTCGATTTGAACAAATCAATGCGAGGCTGAGGCAGGAGAAATTTGTCACGACCTCTGAATGATGACTGCTCAAATAGTTTGGTTAGATATTCTGGTGTTCGGCCATCTTTTACCTTTTTCACAAGCACACACTTATTGAGTTGCAGATGCTTATGGAGAGGCAAAATGTCAAGCATTTCCATTTTCCTTTCAGTGCTGAGAGATTTATTTGGGATCATAAGCTTAGAAGCTCTTCTGTAAAGTGAATTAACTCTCTTCAAATTAGCTTCACTACAGTTATCCCACAATGTTGATGCGTAATTGATGTGTGATATGATGTGGGCACTGAAAAAGATTTTGCAGGTTTCCGTGTCTACAAAGTGCCTCAGCTTTGACAGTAGAAAGAGATTTCTTGAAATCTTTTTGCACATTAGATTTATGTGTGAATTCCAGTCTAACTGTTCGTCAATCATCACCCCAAGCACTTTGTGTTCTTTCACCTTTTCTATCGGCTCTGCATCAAGTGAGAGTGGGAGTGACAAAGGATGTAGTTGATGTTTTTGCCTTGTGGTTATCACCATATACTTGGTTTTGGATGGGTTGAGGACCATATGATTTGAAAGACACCAGCAACATATTTCATCAAGACTCTTTTGGAGTTTATCTGCCACAGTTTCGGTTGAGCTGTCCGCGATAGACAGCGTTGTATCATCTGCAAACATGTTGCATGAGACCTTTCTATCTGTGATATGCAAGGGTAGGTCATTTATGAATAAGCAGAATAAAAGGGGGCCTAGTACAGATCCCTGTGGGACACCGGCTTTTAGAATACCATACTTGGAAACGTGCCCATCGAATTGGACACTTTGTTGTCGATTATCCAGGAATGACTGAAAAAACTTCACAGTCGTGTGACCATGAAAATAAAGAGCCAGTTTATCCAATAGTATGTCGTGATGTACCATGTCAAAGGCTTTTCTGAAATCTAGGAAGACAGATCCTATCACTTTCGAGGTGTTAATGGCGTGCAGCCAGGTGTCAATCAGGTGGGATAATGCAGTATGGCAGGAATGTTTTGGTCGGAAGCCCGATTGAAGGGGGTGAAGAAGACTGTGCCGATCAAGAAATGCCAACAGATGTTTGTGAACGTGCTTTTCAATTGGTTTTGATAAAATTGATAGAACTGATATGGGTCGGAAGTCATCTAGACTTGTGGGAGTTTTCACTTTTGGTAGAGGGATAACTTTAGCTTTTTTCCATTCATCTGGGAAGTTTTGCTTGATAATGCACAAATTGTATATGTATGTGAGCGAGTCGATTACATATGGAAGAGAGAGTTTAAGAAGAAAGCTATTGATGCCATCAGGTCCTGTAGTTTTAGAGTTGAGTTTTTCAATAAGAGAGAGAGAGAGAGAGAGAGAGAGACAGACAGACAGACAGACAGACAGAGGCACAGAGAGAGAAAGAGAGACAGACAGACAGACAGACAGACAGACAGACAGACAGACAGACAGACAGACAGAGGCACAGACAGAGGCACAGAGAGAGGCACAGAGAGAGATAAAGAGACAGACAGACAGACAGACAGACAGACAGACAGAGACAGACAGACAGACACAGAGAGAAACAGAGAGACAGAGAGAAAGGTATGTGCGCAGAGACACGCGCGCTTACTCACGCCTATGCGCACGCGCGCGCGCACACACACATGCATCCATACATATATACAGACTGACGGCAGAATCACGTACAGACGCCCAGGCAAACAGGCATATAAACAGAGTCAGGCAGACAGATAGGCAAACGCGCCTGTAAGCAGATAAGCGCAGATGGACAGGCGCACTTTTATTATTAAAAGAAAATGCTGATGCCTGGAATTGACTGACTGTCAGACGGACGAGGAACACAAACACACTTGTGACAACAAACTGGCACGCTGAAAAATGCACTCCCGCGCTTGGATAAACACATGGGCACAAACAAATATGCCCGTGCGCGCACACACATAGACACACACACACACATGCACGCATATACATACACACGCACGCACGCACGCAAACACGCAAACATGCTCAAACACCTACAAGCATGCACATGCACACACACATACACGCACGCACGCACACACACACACCACACGCACGCGCGCGCGCACACAAACACACACACAGAGAGTAGATAATGAAAAACTCAATATCGACCTTGTCGAACAGACTTGGGAAAGCTAAACTTGCAGTTTTGATTGAGCACCCGGCGACTGGAGATTCTGAGTGAGTCAGACAAAGTCTAAAAGTCTCTGGCTCTCTGCTGACGCAAAGTTGCAACTCACACGCCTAGCCTCCGTAAAGGAACGAAAGACACCGTTCAGTTCTGGCTTGTGCCATTATCCCAGTCGCTCTTTTCTCGCAAGTCTCCATTCCCTGCAGAGTGAGTAATGCATTATTGATCACGCCACAGCCCCTGTACGCACAGGTTGCGACTATCTCGGCATAGGAGGCAGTGGCGAAATGATGGGAGAAAATCTAGTGCATGTTCCTACCACATACGCAAAAACCGACCGTTTCCCCGAGTGCACTGCTCGTCTGGGAGGCTGCAAATCCGTGAGTCCACAGACTGACTTCAACCTCAGTTTTACCCGTATGGCAATTCACACCCTAGGCACGAGAATGACTGTTGGGTTGGCGACAAACCTTGCCGTGCTTTTGAATTTAAAAGGTGTGATGATGATGTTGTTTTTCTCAGAGAGTTGCAACACTTTTTTTGTCGAAAAAAGAATGGACTGCTTGGGCCTGTCCCAGGGGGATAAATCCGGCCTCAGCTCCTGCAAGACGAATACTGTGAAGGTATCTCACCTCCTACATGCTTGGGGTGATACTGTCGTCTCTCCCCTGTCCACCCACCCATCTCCCCACCCTTCCCTCCCCCGAACCCGTCACTCCAACCCCCTGTCTCTCCCCTTCCTGCTCCGAACGCCCAGGCAGTCTGGCTTCCCTGTCTCCAGGGGACTGAAAATGGCTGTCTGAAAAATTCATCAGGCAAGGTGAACATTTGTTTCTTCCTACATAGAATATTCAGCGGAGAGAGGGGGAAATGTTGTGCAAAGTGTCGAGTTTGGGGTTGCGGTGCTCACGCTAATAAGCTTTGTCTTGCCGAGAGATCTGTGCATTTGGGAAATTAAATTACCGCAGTTTTATCCCTAATGATGTAGAACAAAAGCTTGTTTTGGCAATTTTCTCTCTCTCCCCAAAGATTTTGTGTTCGACCTTTAACCCGTGCCTCCTGCAAGAATGAGGTGAGCAGGCTACTTGAAGAGTCCAAGAAAATCGTTCAAGAGACCGAGCGCTCGGCGAGCCAAAATTGTCACTGCTGAATTAACGACTTACTAGACCGAGCGCAAACCAAGATGGCTTCCGCAGTGTCTTCTTCTCATCGCGGAGTTTTGATGTTGACATTCCTATACCAACTAAGCGAACCAGCAGCGGCAGCCTGGTCGTTCCTTGAGTAAGACGATAAGATAGTTTCTCAAAGCTCGAATTGAAAAGTATGCCGAAATGGCAGTGCTGACTTACAGCGTAAGCAAGAATTTCTCGACACTTGTAAGTCGAACACGAGGTCTCTTGAACGACTTACCGATATGCAGGCCATTATGAGATGTATAATTATGTAGTGTTGGCTGTGATCACAAAGAAACGAGCGAGTTGACATTCTTTGCCAGAAGAGAAAAACCATGTTTTCTTAGACTGTGGTATTCACAGTGAATTAAGAGATTAAGGCACT
The DNA here is from genome assembly GCA_034096865.1 of Theodoxus fluviatilis. Classification (NCBI taxonomy): domain Eukaryota; kingdom Metazoa; phylum Mollusca; class Gastropoda; order Cycloneritida; family Neritidae; genus Theodoxus; species Theodoxus fluviatilis. The sequence goes on along the minus strand of JAWQFJ010016295.1, from coordinate 41,839 downwards.
ACGTATTGGGTACATCCTACTAAAACGACAGACTCAAGAGGAAATAACGCTTTAGATAACCCCCAAAAATGCGTCTATGTACATTTTCTGCGTCTTGAAGCTCAGAAAGGAAAATTATAACAAAACACGATCCCAATATCAACTTACTTAGTCTGTAACTATAGCTTCAACATACTTGTCTTCAGCTGATACTTTCGAAATTTGGAAGATTTTTGAAGATTTATGAATTGCTGTCTTTAAAAATAAATGTATCTAAAAAGGTTGTCGGTCTATGAACAAAGTTCAGCTCAATAAAAAGCATGGATTTTAACATGTTGTTTCAGCGTCCATTATAGCGACAGTGCAGCACATCCGTTCATCAACTAATTGAACCCAAAGAATGTTTGCTGAGCTATGCCTGCAGGAGTTTAAAGACAGTGACTGTGCGTTTCTTACAGTGTGAAAAACACATCACACCAAAAGTAGTTTCTAAGTCTCCGATTAAGCAGCCCGTTTTCTTTGAAACCGACAGCAGTATCTGGAATGTTCTCAACCACGCACGCAGTTCTGGCGCTACCTGTCCCCACAGGTGAGCATCGTGTAGTGGTCCATTCGATCCGTAAATGTTGAACTTTGACACTTTAACCGGCAGCCTTACCTAAGTAAGCTGAATATACTTCCTTTTGTCATATTTATTCTGAACAACTATACAATATGCTAGGGTACATACCATACAGAGGGAATGACTTTGAGGGAGATGAAAGGTGGGGAAGAGAGACAAGAACAGTGGAAGAAGCATGAGGAAATACTGCTAGGGATCTACATTAAGTAGTCTGGAGACGAAGGACGCGGATAATCGCGTTAGTTCTTGTTTTCATTTCGTTTCAACCATATAGAGGGTTTGGCTGATTTTAGCAACGTGTCTCTTTTTGTGTATGGTATTTAGTAAATATTGTCGTAGATATTGTAAATTTAGTACGCTTACCTTTTTGAGCTCCGCTACTTTTAAGAAATAAAGCATAGATTGACTACGTTGTTCGATCATTCAACACGTTTTTAAAGATGCCTTTCGTTCTATCTAGAAATAAACTCTACTCATCGCCTTGCCTATCTGTGCTTCGTTTTAGTTTTCAGTGTCTCTCTTGTCGCAGTCGTAGGAGATTATGTATAATATTGGGGTAGGAAGGCGTTTTCATTGATTTGAAAGCATGGATGGCATATGGTCGTTTTCATTCAAATCATTCTTTTTTCAGGTTTTCCTGCTCCTGGATGTATGTAATATTTCACGCTGTCAACGAACGAAGAAACGGACTTTAACAAGCCTCATCATGTCTTGGCATTTATATCTCATCTCGGGTATCCTTTTTTATAGCGTAACTTGTTACGTGGAGAAAGAAATTAGACGAATCACCGTCGTTGATGGCATCATTCTTTGTATTTTTTCTTTTTCTTTACCTCTTACTCTTTCTCTACCTGGCGTCTGGCAGAGAATTTTCGAGTCGTCAGAAGCAGAAAAAAGGAAATCAGGGACGTGATCTTGGCACCTTTGATGGGCTGTTATGTCCTTATAGGACTCCGTTAGCAGGAGATGTCGTGATTATCCCTCAAAATGGAGTCTCCTGACATTTCCAACCTCAGCTCTCATAGAAGATATCAGCCTAAATGACAGAGAAAGGATGATGCGGAGATGATTTTTTAATATTGCAAACTGCTGCTTTTTAACCCGAAAAATGCCCGTTTCTGCAACCGCTGGCCTCGTGTTCTCTTGAGCTCCAGACGGTGAGGGGAAATGGGCTTCACAATTTTGTGTTTAGGCCTCCTCACACGTAGCATGTTTTGTTGAAAGGATAGAACATTTCTTTGTGTCCGGTAAAATCGCTAAATGAGGTCTGGAAGAATCTTTAAAAAAGAATAAAAAAGAGGAGAACATCGACCGGAAAATGAACCCAGGACATTCACATGGTAGTCGGCAAAGATATCACTACGCCACATGTATGACCGGACACGGATTTACCGGGATGAAGCTAAAACTGGTAGCAGCCTCATGAGAGCCTCCATTGTTGTAGGATAAAAACTGGAATGCATATGGTAGGAGACGTATGTGTCCGTACATTTTGAGAAATAAAGATCGGTCGATGATGGTAAAAATTGCATCAAAGCATGAAGATGGTGTGATGACGACTGTAAATCATCGAGAATATTGTTAATGGATAAGTTTTACTCTTATAATCAGTGCACATACCCTTAAACGATTTGTGAACAAAACATACTGATCCATAGTTACCATAAAATTGCCACGTTTGAGCACGCCCAAAACATTTTTGTGACTTGCAAGCGCGACATTTCCAATGGAAACAGCGTAGTGCCAGAAATGTGTCTATGTGTGAGGAGGCCTTTACATAGTGCCAGAAATGTATCTATGTGTGAGGAGGCCTTTACATAGTGCCAGAAATGTGTCTATGTGTGAGGAGGCCTTTACATAGTGCCAGAAATGTATCTATGTGTGAGGAGGCCTTTACGTTTTCTTCTTTGAATAGCAGAGCAATTTTCTGGTGTATCGTCTAAGTGTTTCACACATCTAAATTTTATTTTGAGACGATACACAATCCATCAATAGATTAAAATGTCCTCGTGGATCGAGGCATAAGCCAGAACTGTTGTCCTTCTTGGAAATGGAAGGAAAACAATTCAATATGTAGGATCAGAAGTTGCAAACTAAATCGCGCCCGAAACAATTTGTAGCAAACGCCTTGGAGGTTCATCGCTTTCTGGAGGCCGTAATCTTTTCTCTTTTTTATTCAAAAGTGCCGACAAAAATACAGAATAATAATATACATGATGGGAGGAAACAGGGAAGAGGTTGGAGGGGGCGTTATACACTCTAACACTCACTCACACACAGACACACTGGGTGTGTAAAATTGGTCGCAATAAACCTCGCAATTTACTGGTGGACATCTCGTCTTTCCAGGTAAAACTCCATCTGAAGGCCGTAATCACCTAGGAGAACTGTACGTCACATCGACGCCAAAATCTCGGTAACGCCCCCATGTTGGTCAAAAGATGGACTGGTGGGGATTAAAAAATGTACTGCTACGTGTGAGTGTTATCCCCTTAGAGGAGAAATGGAGACAGGGAAGCCCAATGAGCCTGCAGTGAGGCACAATGTTAAATGGCAAGATGCAAGAAGAATGGCATTCATATTCAGTGTCTTCTGGAACACTCGGACAGTTTTGTAAAATGCCTGAACCCATCAATCACCAAACAGAGCACGCACTAATTGCACAGGTTGCACATGTAATGCACATGTTGCACATGTAATTGTACATGTCTATACATCGGACCCAAAAACCATGAGTGTCAATGACGTGAAAAATATCCTGAGGAACACGCCGTCAGATGTTGGTTCCTTTCCTGTGCTGAATTCATATCACCCTTGGGTCGTCTTTCTTTTCTTTGGTGAACACCGACAACACGTGTTTTTAATCTTGGCAACCTTTCCCATAGCAACCGTCAACAGCGGCCGTGGTGACATGCACCGAGCCATGCCTCCATGACAAAAGAGCTTCTCTGGAGAGCGAGTGGCCGTTGTCATGGATTCGGGAAGCAAAGGTCTGGGGGACCAGGATCACTACTTACACTGGTTCCTGACACCTCGTGTCCCAGCCCGAAAGAAGAAGCCAGACACTGTGGGGATAAGATCGTGTCTGACGTTCATTCAGTCAGTCTGGCAGCCTAATCCTGCCCCAATCCGCCCCTAATCTCCCCACCCTATGCCGGGCGTCGGTCATTGCTGGCTCGCTTCTCGCTCTGTTGACACAGAGGGCCGTCTTCTGTGACGTGATATCCCCAGCTCCGGCCACCACTTCGTTTTTCAATGGCTGCAGGGGTGGATGGATGAAATAGGCGTGAGTGACAGACTTTTCTCTCCTTTTTTATCAGCCTCCTTCCATTTCATTTTCCAGGATGAGCCGTGTCGATCCAAGCGCTAGAGGTGTTGTCGTGAGATGAGGTGTACATTAGTCTTGAGATTTAAAAAACGCCCTCTTTTTTGTTGTTGTCGCTACTATATGACATACTGGTTGGGGGGTGGGGGTGGTGGGGGGGGGGGGGGGGGGGGAAGACCCAGGGAAAGAGCACTTACGATATTTGATTGATGAGAGGGGAAACTGCAGTGAAGTGCTGCTGCCTCTGTTGAGTTAGCGTTCCTTGACACCTGACACGCTGACGCCTCATTCTGTCCCTCGCCTTGCTGTCTCCACCCACACGTCTTTTTCCGTTGCCCGACAGGGTCTGTATTACCCCTCGATTCAAATGCACACGAATGCAGTCAATTCTTTCTAGGCAACCCCAAACAGTAAATCTCTGGTGATTAAGTTCTGACGCGTTTCTATTCAAGCCACTGTAATCTGTAGCTGCTGCGGCTCAAGACAGCTGCAATGTACGAGAACGACGTGGACAAAATCGGGCTGATAAAAACGAAGACATTGTCAAAATACTCCCTTTGTTTTTGAGGGGATGATACGGACACTGTAGCCTCTGGGGCCTTGACGGTGGTGCCAATCTGATTTAGAGAGGAGACAGTGGCACCTGAGGTTTACCCCCTGGAGGTCCAATTGTTGTGGGAAGACGTGATCAACGCTTTTTCCAGGCGTCCGTTTTTACTGCTAGTATTGGCCGAGTCACACGAGGCGATTCCACACGATCCGCACTGACGCTCTTCAGCGTGCAACATTGTGACAGCCAATCATGGATGGATGGTCGGATGGATGGATGGATGGATGGATGGATGGATGGATGGATGGATGGATGAATGCATTGAGTTTTACAACCTATCAGCCTTTTTCGGCAATGTAAGGCCATTTATCACGTACTATCACACGAACTGTCTGTCATTATTCTCAGGATAGACTGGGTGACTAGGAAAGATCCATGACAGCTGGGAAAGCCTAGCAAAACTGAATATTGGGATTCGGGTCATCCGGGTATGCAAGACCGAATCAGCAGCCGCTGATACAGGGCAGTGTAGACAAGAGAAGACAACACGTACCATGGCATTCTGAACACAGAGATCATAGTGTCTCTGACACAGGTTGGTCACGTGACTTCGGCTCCACATTCCATTGATTCTACCAATCAAAATTCAACATGATCAGAAGACCATTGAGAGTAAAAAGAGGCGATTCTATTTCACTCCAATTATTTATCCCGATAGATAAACACAAATTTGGTGTTCTAATAAAACTAATCTATGAGATTTTCAGGAAATCATTTGAGAACTACTTTTAGCGCGAACGTGTCTATAAGGCTCCAAACTGCCCTGAGCACGTGCGATTGTGTATAGTAATACCAAAGATTATAGTTTTTATACAGTTATGAATAGTCTTTGGTAATACACGCGATCTTTGGACCTACGCAGCAAAAAGGATTCCTATGGGTCCGGGATGGTTTCGTGAATCTATGGTTATACTCTCGCAAGTAAATGCTTTCTGGCCGGAACCTGTGGTCTAACTGCCTTCACACTGTTTGACGAGCTCCACACTTCGATCATTCGGTGTCGACTGATGGAGTCAGTAAGTGATTTAACCTGTGTTGAACGTTAATCGAATGGAAGTTTCTTCTGTAGGAATCCGTCCGATTCCGAAGTTCGATATTATCGGATAGCTCAGAAGCAGTTTTTCTAAGTTTTATCCTTCTAAGCATACATTAAATTAATGATTCCTCATCAGCAAAAGCACTCAGTGGGTTTCTGTGTGTATCGAAGATTATGCAGACGGGATTGGTTGCCTTACTCGCTCAATGAAGTATAAATATTGCTGTTGTATTCAAAGTCCTTATAATTAGTAGAGTTCACAATATTACACTCTTGTGATTCGAATTTTACCGCATACAAGTTTTACATTCATGGGAAATCGATGTTTAGAAAATGAACTGACGGAAAAATGGCTGCCAGTATGGAGTGTACCACAACAAGCGGAGGAATACACTCACGATGTGATATGGCATTCAGCGTGGCTGTTCAGAACGGTGGTATGCATGTTATGGAAGAATTTAGGCTATCACGTGACCAACCTGTTGCTGAGACTATAATGCACTATAGTCTCAGCCACGCTGAATGTGTTGGAAGCTCCACCAATGAATGTCCCCCTACACATCCTGCACTTGACGACGAATGAACAGAGAGCGCTCACACCACTTTTCAACTGAGAGCAGTCAGAACGACTCGACTCTCGATACTTGGATGCAGGAAGAGCATTTAGCCAGACGTTTCAGTTGTTAGTTGATGTTGGTTTTCTGCTTTCGAATTGCAAGCCATCCGAGCCTTGAAACAAGAGCATCGGTTTGTCTTGCACCGTTTTATCCCGAGCAGTTTTATCCCGAGCAGTTACATTTTTTGTATCTCTGTCCAACACAGTTCGACTCTTGTCTCACAGCTGCTCTCAGTGAAATAGAACATTCCTCGTTCATATCCTGTAGATGGTGCATGGAATATGTGCAAACATCAAATTGATTTCGTGAATATTTGCCTTGGAGCACCCCACTTTTAACCACAATTGTGTACAGGCCTTTGTCGTCTTTGGTTTTGATTATGCCAATCAAGTTTCTTGGGTCAGATCTCCCACGTTCAACTGCTGGTATTGGGACTGTCACGGAGTCTCCAACTTTAGCTTCAGGGAATATTCGCTTGCTTCTTTTCACCATCCTTTCAGCCTGGTTTTCTTGCGCCTGATAGGTCCTTTTACGAGAGACTAGTATATTGTTTTTATGCTTATCAATTCCCGACATTGAAGGACCAGATGCTGGCGTTGATGATCCTGGGGTTGAACATCCTGATGCTGGCGTTGAAGATCCTGGGGTTG
>JAWQFJ010016295.1:0-30000 GCA_034096865.1 Theodoxus fluviatilis | reverse complement strand
CTGTAGAGGACTGCTGGGAGCACTGTAGAGGACTGCTGGGAGCACTGTAGAGGACTGCTGGGAGCACTGTAGAGGACTGCTGGGAGCACTGTAGAGGACTGCTGGCAGCACTGTAGAGGACTGCTGGGAGCACTGTAGAGGACTGCTGGGAGCACTGTAGAGGACTGCTGGGAGCACTGTACAGGACTGCTGGGAGCACTGTAGAGGACTGCTGGGAGCACTGTAGAGGACTGCTGGCAGCACTGTAGAGGACTGCTGGGAGCACTGTAGAGGACTGCTGGGAGCACTGTAGAGGACTGCTGGGAGCACTGTAGAGGACTGCTGGGAGCACTGTAGAGGACTGCTGGGAGCACTGTACAGGACTGCTGGCAGCACTGTAGAGGACTGCTGGGAGCACTGTACAGGACTGCTGGCAGCACTGTACAGGACTGCTGGCAGCACTGTACAGGACTGCTGGGAGCACTGTAGAGGACTGCTGGGAGCACTGTAGAGGACTGCTGGGAGCACTGTAGAGGACTGCTGGGAGCACTGTAGAGGACTGCTGGCAGCACTGTACAGGACTGCTGGGAGCACTGTAGAGGACTGCTGGCAGCACTGTAGAGGACTGCTGGGAGCACTGTAGAGGACTGCTGGGAGCACTGTAGAGGACTGCTGGCAGCACTGTACAGGACTGCTGGCAGCACTGTAGAGGACTGCTGGCAGCACTGTAGAGGACTGCTGGGAGCACTGTACAGGACTGCTGGCAGCACTGTAGAGGACTGCTGGGAGCACTGTAGAGGACTGCTGGCAGCACTGTAGAGGACTGCTGGGAGCACTGTAGAGGACTGCTGGCAGCACTGTAGAGGACTGCTGGGAGCACTGTAGAGGACTGCTGGGAGCACTGTACAGGACTGCTGGCAGCACTGTAGAGGACTGCTGGCAGCACTGTAGAGGACTGCTGGGAGCACTGTAGAGGACTGCTGGGAGCACTGTAGAGGACTGCTGGGAGCACTGTAGAGGACTGCTGGCAGCACTGTAGAGGACTGCTGGGAGCACTGTAGAGGACTGCTGGGAGCACTGTAGAGGACTGCTGGGAGCACTGTACAGGACTGCTGGCAGCACTGTACAGGACTGCTGGGAGCACTGTACAGGACTGCTGGCAGCACTGTAGAGGACTGCTGGCAGCACTGTAGAGGACTGCTGGGAGCACTGTAGAGGACTGCTGGCAGCACTGTAGAGGACTGCTGGGAGCACTGTAGAGGACTGCTGGCAGCACTGTAGAGGACTGCTGGCAGCACTGTAGAGGACTGCTGGCAGCACTGTAGAGGACTGCTGGCAGCACTGTACAGGACTGCTGGGAGCACTGTAGAGGACTGCTGGGAGCACTGTACAGGACTGCTGGCAGCACTGTAGAGGACTGCTGGCAGCACTGTACAGGACTGCTGGGAGCACTGTAGAGGACTGCTGGCAGCACTGTACAGGACTGCTGGCAGCACTGTAGAGGACTGCTGGCAGCACTGTACAGGACTGCTGGCAGCACTGTAGAGGACTGCTGGCAGCACTGTACAGGACTGCTGGGAGCACTGTAGAGGACTGCTGGGAGCACTGTAGAGGACTGCTGGCAGCACTGTACAGGACTGCTGGGAGCACTGTAGAGGACTGCTGGCAGCACTGTAGAGGACTGCTGGGAGCACTGTAGAGGACTGCTGGCAGCACTGTACAGGACTGCTGGCAGCACTGTACAGGACTGCTGGCAGCACTGTAGAGGACTGCTGGCAGCACTGTAGAGGTCTGCTGGGAGCACTATAGAGGACTGCTGGGAGCACTGTAGAGGACTGCTGGGAGCACTGTACAGGACTGCTGGCAGCACTATAGAGGACTGCTGGGAGCACTGTAGAGGACTGCTGGCAGCACTATAGAGGACTGCTGGGAGCACTGTAGAGGACTGCTGGGAGCACTGTAGAGGACTGCTGGGAGCACTGTACAGGACTGCTGGGAGCACTGTAGAGGACTGCTGGCAGCACTGTACAGGACTGCTGGGAGCACTGTACAGGACTGCTGGCAGCACTGTACAGGACTGCTGGGAGCACTGTACAGGACTGCTGGCAGCACTGTACAGGACTGCTGGCAGCACTGTACAGGACTGCTGGCAGCACTGTACAGGACTGCTGGCAGCACTGTACAGGACTGCTGGGAGCACTGTAGAGGACTGCTGGGAGCACTGTACAGGACTGCTGGCAGCACTGTACAGGACTGCTGGCAGCACTGTAGAGGACTGCTGGCAGCACTGTACAGGACTGCTGGCAGCACTGTACAGGACTGCTGGCAGCACTGTAGAGGACTGCTGGGAGCACTGTACAGGACTGCTGGCAGCACTGTAGAGGACTGCTGGCAGCACTGTACAGGACTGCTGGCAGCACTGTACAGGACTGCTGGCAGCACTGTACAGGACTGCTGGCAGCACTGTACAGGACTGCTGGGAGCACTGTAGAGGACTGCTGGGAGCACTGTAGAGGACTGCTGGCAGCACTGTAGAGGACTGCTGGGAGCACTGTAGAGGACTGCTGGCAGCACTGTAGAGGACTGCTGGCAGCACTGTAGAGGACTGCTGGCAGCACTGTAGAGGACTGCTGGGAGCACTGTACAGGACTGCTGGGAGCACTGTACAGGACTGCTGGGAGCACTGTAGAGGACTGCTGGCAGCACTGTAGAGGACTGCTGGCAGCACTGTAGAGGACTGCTGGCAGCACTGTAGAGGACTGCTGGGAGCACTGTACAGGACTGCTGGGAGCACTGTAGAGGACTGCTGGGAGCACTGTAGAGGACTGCTGGGAGCACTGTACAGGACTGCTGGGAGCACTGTAGAGGACTGCTGGCAGCACTGTAGAGGACTGCTGGGAGCACTGTAGAGGACTGCTGGCAGCACTGTAGAGGACTGCTGGGAGCACTGTAGAGGACTGCTGGGAGCACTGTAGAGGACTGCGGGGAGCACTGTAGAGGACTGCTGGGAGCACTGTAGAGGACTGCTGGGAGCACTGTAGAGGACTGCTGGGAGCACTGTAGAGGACTGCTGGGAGCACTGTAGAGGACTGCTAGCAGCACTGTAGAGGACTGCTGGCAGCACTGTAGAGGACTGCTGGCAGCACTGTAGAGGACTGCTGGCAGCACTGTAGAGGACTGCTGGCAGCACTGTAGAGGACTGCTGGGAGCACTGTAGAGGACTGCTGGCAGCACTGTAGAGGACTGCTGGGAGCACTGTAGAGGACTGCTGGGAGCACTGTAGAGGACTGCTGGGAGCACTGTAGAGGACTGCTGGCAGCACTGTAGAGGACTGCTGGGAGCACTGTAGAGGACTGCTGGCAGCACTGTAGAGGACTGCTGGCAGCACTGTAGAGGACTGCTGGGAGCACTCGGTCAAAAATAGAAGCGTAGGTGTCTCTAAATTGCATGCGGCGATCTCATAGACGTATGGACTAGAGTGTCTACTTCGCTCGTTTCATTCATTTGGCTGTCACTAGTAAAGTGCTCAACTCATACTTTACAATACAATACAACACAACACAACACAACATAACACAACACAACACAACACAACACAACACAACATAACACAACATAACACAACACAACACAACACAATACAATACTTTATCTAAGCTTCCATGATAGGAGAATTGCTTTGCAGTTCCCTTGTTGTGCACATTGATAAATACAAAATACGTACAGAGGGAATTTCACAAACGTGTGACGATAAAATGTACAGAGGACAAACAAGTTTATAACATTAGGAGGATGTGTGATTAAGTAGTATGTACACAGAGCTCTCTGAGATAAAATGTACAGAGGACAAACAAGTTATAACATTAGGAGGATGTGTGATTAAGTAGTATGTACACAGAGCTCTCTGAGATAAAATGTACAGAGGACAAACAAGTTTATAACATTAGGAGGATGTGTGATTAAGTAGTATGTACACAGAGCTCTCTGAGATAAAATGTACAGAGGACAAACAAGTTTATAACATTAGGAGGATGTGTGATTAAGTAGTATGTACACAGAGCTCTCTGAGATAAAATGTACAGAGGACAAACAAGTTTGTAACATTAGGAGGATGTGTGATTAAGTAGTATGTACACAGAGCTCTCTGAGATAAAATGTACAGAGGACAAACAAGTTTATAACATTAGGAGGATGTGTGATTAAGTAGTATGTACACAGAGCTCTCTGAGATAAAAAGATGATGAGTGACAACGGCAAATAAAAGTTTAGCGCCCAATTGCAAATGATGCACGTGCACGCACATGCACACGTACTCACATGCGCGCCCACACACACACACACATGCGCGCGCACACACACACGCACACATACTCACACACACACGCACACACACACACACACACATACACACACGCGCGCTCACACACGCGCGCGCGCACACACACACGCACACACACAGAAGAGATGCTACAGGCTGCGCTGTGGTTGATTTAACAGAGCAACAGCTTGAGGGAAGAAGGATACCCTGTGTCTTTCAGTCTTGGTGCTGACAGACTGGACTCGTTTGCCGGACAGAAGAGCTTTGAATTGGCAGACGAGAGAGTGAGTGAGGTCGCTCATGATGCACCTGGCCTCACTAAGTGTTCTGTCAACACAGAGTTTGTCTGAGCTGAGGAGCTCTTATCGAGTGATTTTACTGGCTGTGAAAAGGATATTCTGAAGCTTGTTCTTGCCAGTTTGGGACAGTGCAGGGAGACAATTCATGATGCTGTAGGAGAGAATATGCTATCAATGGTAGCTTTGTAGAAGGATGCCAAGATAGAACTGTTCACATAAAACTTTTCAGCTATTTGAGGAAGAAGAGTCTCTGCTGATACTTTCTGACAGTCTCCAAATAATGTTGTGACCATGAGAGGTTTGACTGGAATGTCAGGCCAAGATATTTGAACTGGTCGACCATTCATGAGGATGGGTGTAACAGCGCTGCTCTTCTTCCTGAAGTCCAGGACAACTCTTTTGTCTTGGACAATTTGATGAGGAGGTGTTGGTGTTGGCTCCATGACTCTAATGTGGCTACATCTCCTCTCGGTAGTTGCTCTCGTCGCAGTTCTCTATAGACCAACCAGAGCCAGATCATCTGCGTATTTTAAGTTCAGTGTACTGGATGTGCTAGATGTGCGCTATTGGTATAGATGTTAGAGAGTATGGATGAAGTGACACAACCTTGGGGTGCGCCGGTGTTCAAAACTGATGTCGAGGATTTGCCGCCATCGACTGTCACATATTGGCGACAGTCTGCTAGGTAGTTCCAGATCCATCGACACAGGGAGGGTGGGATATTAATTTCATGCAATTGTTTGTATAGGAGTGGTGGCCTGATGGTGTTAAACGCAGAGCTGTAGTCCACAAACAGGATTCTCACATAGGCTGCAGGCCGGTCCAGGTGGGCAAGAACAGACCGCAGCATGCAAGTGATAACGTCGTCAACGCCCCTCTTCAGGCAGAAAGCAAACTGGTGTCTGTCAAGGTGTTGTTTAATACGAGGCATGAGGAGTTTCAGGACAAGTTTCTCTAGACACTTGGACACATGTGGAGTGAGTGCTACTGGACGAAAGTCGTTGAAGGTGGTGACATTGCTCTTCTTCGGTATGGGTAGGATGGTGGTAGTCTTCCACAGTACAGGCACAGTCCCAGACTGGAGCGACAGACTGAACAGAGAGATGAAGATGGGAGTCAGTTCTGATGCGCACTGTTTGAGCACTCGTGGGGAAATACCGTCAGCTCCTGTTGCTTTATTCGGGTTCAGGGTTTGGAGAGCAAGTCACACATTGACTTCAGAGAGAATTAAATGGAGGCGAGTCATCAGAGGAGAGATCTACTGGCTCTGTGTCCGTTGGATCCTCAACATCAAATCTGTTGTAGAAGTGTGGTGGGGGGTGGAATAAGGCATAATGGTAGCAGGGCGCAGGTATGAGACAAAATCGTAGCTGCTTTCCACAACTTTATTTTTCACCCATGGGTACAGGAGCTCCTGGCTGGTCCGAGGCCTGATGATAATGGCCTGGACCAACCCAAGACCGTGGTGGCAGTGGTAGTGTTGTGAATGTTTTTGTGATTGCGTAGATTTGTCTAGTTAGTGCTAAAGTGCATGCCTCTCGGAGCCGTAAGCTTCTGAGGAGTATTCAGTTGTCCCTGCTGCTGTCTCTTTCCAACCCCTTATCCTGTCTGTCAGGCCTCCCTCCGACCCCCTTCCCCATCCTTCGTGTGGGCTGTGGTCTGATTGTTGTCGTGGCTGCCTTGTCGGTCGTTGCCTGTCGGCCGCTCCTTGTCTCGGCTTCAGAGCCGCGTAAGACTGTCAGCACCCACCCACACCTCCCTGCCCTCCCCCCTGTTTCTCTCCATAGCTACCCCCCCACCCCCTCTCCCCTTTCACCGGAAGAGAGAACTTCCGTCCATTGTATGAAAGCCTTTCACCCGGGTCCAAAAGTTGACTTACTAAGAACTTGTACCAACGGCCAATAAAGAGTGGAAAGTAACTCGACTTCGCCCCTGCGTCTTATACTTGGTTCCAACCTTACCACCGACCACCACACGTCATTGAAGCTGTTGTCTTGCTTGGGAAAGCCTGAGCGTCCCGCGAGGGACGGGATCCACCAGTGAGAGGATAATTGCTGATGGAACAACACCACCCTCCTCGGCAACTCCCCCAGTCCCTTCCCGCAACAGTAGACCGTGGTGGCAGTGGTCTCTCTAGACCGTGGTGGCAGTGGTCTCTCTGGCTGTGTGCCGTCTCCCCCTTAACAAGGGAATGCACGGACCTCACAGGAGTCAGGGTGTAGATTATTTCCCAGATCCTAACCCTGGTTCCTGGGTTGTGCTTCCATTTGGCAGAAAAGACAGATTACTTAATTTAACTTACTTTGAAATGACTTCTTGCAAACGTTGCCTCATTCAGCATAACACAGCCTATTGAATGAATCACATGCCGTTGCAAGTAGCTGTCTTACTTGAGAGAAAACATCAGATTTATAGTCAAAATGTTACAGTTCAGATACCAGAGTGGGGGAGCCCAAATGTAAGGAGTGACTGACAGAGCAGCTGCACCGACAATCAGACCACGACAGAGGAGGGGTCGCAGAGCGGTCAGTTGGTCAGCTTGCCTTACAGAAAGGATGGGGAATGGAGGTTGGAGAGGTCTGAGACACAGAGAGATCGGACACACGTACAGGATTGGGGGTGGGAAAAGACAGAAGCACTGATAACTGAATAGAGGATGAACACAGTAGATGTACAATACACTTGGTGATAAGTGCACCCTATCACAGAAGAAATTAAGGTCTTCTGCCAGTTTTAGGAGTAGTCGAGCATAAAGGGACGTAGGCGATGGCAACACTCACAAATTGCAAAGTAGTCGAGGAAAACGTGGAAGTAACCAAAGGAAGGAGTGGTAGAACACCATCTATCACAGTTTTCAATGGGAGACTGCATGTCGCCGACTGCGCAGCGCCATTTTGTCATACTTTATTCAGTAATAGGTCGTGCTCTCACAAGAAAGGAAGGACCTTTATAGGGTCACATTTCCTCAAAGACAATCGAATCGACTACTGGAACGGGTGGGCGACTTTTTGACAACTCCAGAAAGGGGACTGCACTCCACGTGGCAAATACAAGGGACGCAACCACACCACGAGTGGCGCTTCCGGTGCTAAGATGGCTTTCACGTTGTACTCTTTGATCGAGGCTGCGATTTTATTTCTTAATGCAGTCTGTGTTCTTCATGAAGAGAGGTTCTTATCAAAGAGTAAGTAGATATTTTGTACTGCAGAATTTTATGTTATGTTTGTTGTCTTTAAGTTTACTTCTAATCTTCCATTCGCGCAATGTTTACGTGACACGTCAGTCATTTGACGTAGTGCGCTTTCGGCTGCAGTGTGTGGTATACAGAACGAGTATGTACACTGCGTTTTGAGAGGGCAAGGAAAGGGCACTTATATACAGATTGAAGGAAATTAGGATAATTTCTTTGCGACCATAATTGCAACACATATTGCGCATGACAGAATGTACATGTATGATTCAAATTAGGGAGCTAGTTATAACGCATTGATCATTGATGACGATATATCTCATCGAAATGCTCAACTCGTTGGCAATTGCAGTGGACAGATGCAGATTACGACACAAATTTAGGTGTCAGGGCAGAACTTTAAAGAGTGCTTAAGTGATGCTCTCAAAAGTGGAGCTGTAACTGTAAGCAGTTCGTGTGGAAAAGGGTAGGCATATTTACATTTGGTTAAATATTGAACAGGATTCCATCAATCATTCAATGCGTCCAAAACGTACGAGGCTCAGTGTTCAATTCTAATGCTGAACATAACTTTATTGCATATTTAACTGAAATGACACTGTTGTACATTCTCTAATGATATGAGTAAATATGAATGTTTCCTGACTAGCCTATTTGTTGGTTTTGCCTTCCAGTTGGCTGGGGATCTGATCAGAGAGGGTTTGGAGATGAGCCAGGGATGAAGGCCCAACTGATCAACCTCATTCGTTCTATCAGGACTGTCATGCGAAGTAAGGCAATTGTTTTACCTCTTTGGAAAGTCTTCATGAAGAAGTATAAGCAGACATTAAGAAAACTTCAAAAAGAGATGTTTAACTTGAATTAAGTACTCATTATGATGGTGTTATCTTTTTTTTAAGGTATGCATTTGTCATGTGTTTATTATACTTTTGCAGTTGTTTTATTTGATACTTGGCACAGATTTGGCATGAAACTTTAATGTGCAAATATATATGCACACAAGCCTACTTACACACACACACACACACACACACACACACACACACACACACACACACACACACACACACACATGCATTCATGCACCTACAATACATACTCTTGCCACTCTCTCTGAAAAGGAATAAAAAAGCTACAGTATTCATATCACAATTTTGGCATATTGACCTCTGAGTGTAAAAATATACTTTTCTGCTCTATTTCTTTAGGTCTGAAGTTACTTGTTTTATGAGTGGAATGTGTGTTTAATCCAGTGAATGAAGGTTATCAAAATGAATTTAATTATGGAGTTACATGATTGGAATGTATAATTTGATAACGGGGGTTAAGAACAAAAGATATATATTCAACCAATTATGACCTATTGTACAGGATGGTAAATGCTCTCTGAAACCTGAGATTTTTTCGTGGAAAAAACACGAAGTGGACATTCAATCACAAATTCATTTCTTCACTTTTGCATTTTCTAGAAACAAGATATAAAGACTGCTAGGAAGCTAAATGAATAAGACAAAACAAAAAATAATCACAAAGATCACTGGAAGGTGTTGGAATCACTGGTTTGGTATAGAAACAAACGCTTTGGGTGTAGCCCTTCTTCAGAACCACTACGTCATCACTGTTGCTCCTAGAATAAACCATTTTTACCTACAAAATCTTAAATGTGACAAAAATGAGAAAAAGTTAATGAAAATAGAATTTTTTTGCTCCAAAATAGACTTCTAGTTCAACTCAAGTTATTCTCAATGATAGTACCTTTCAAATACCAAAGCAACAAATGTCTTTGATTTTACATATGTGTACATGACCTGTTGTAATTTCTTGCCCACTGCTTTGATTCTATTGAAATTGTAATTGCTTATGTGGAAATGATTCATCTCTGAGATAATAGAAAGTTTTTACTGTATCAATGATTGATACTTAAAAGCAACAGAAAAAAATGACTGTTTTGCGCTACAACAACAAAAATGACAAAAAAACGTGTAACTCCACGTCCATGTATTCTATCAATAAGATTTGAACACCTTTATAGCATGCAATACTTTTATGTCTTGCAAAAAGAGCAAAAAGTTGTACACAATGACCAATATTGTAACTATGTCAATCTGATACTTTTAGTGAAGAAAACTACACACAAATGGCGACCCATTTACTTGTATTCACATCCCTGAAATGTACCAACACAATGGTAATCACAGGGCATCAGGTAATGAGGGAAAATCAAGCTATGAAAGGTGATCATTTGGAAAGTTATTTACAATCCCAGAAATCAGTCAAGAGTCTATGACTGCAAGGTACCCTGAGGTGACGCTGGATGTGCTTTCCAAAGCACTTGATGTGGATGGCCTCATTGCACTGTTTGCAGCCATAGACAGTGACAGAGGCTCTAGTGTCCTCAATGTGCCCCAAAAGTGAGCACTCTTTGCAGGTCCTTCTGTTCACAAGGAGTGTCTCACAGACATGCTCAAGCACAGGACTGGGCAGCTGCCCTTGCTGTCACCATGGTCACCAGATCCAGGGTCAGGTTCTCCAGCCAAGCCCGATAAGTCTTGGAAGCTTGAGAGCTAGATTCTCCTGCACTTCTGGCAGCAAGGAAGATGTAGCAGGACACGCTGAGGAAGAAAAAGAGAATTCTCCTCCACCACTTCTTCCACCTGTGCTGAAACATGTCATAGCCTACCATGTAACTCTGGAGATGCACCCCCTTCATGTGCTGTTGGCAGTCAGCCAGAGAGGAAGGCACCTCTGCTTGTACCCTGGTGTTGTCCTTGCTCCTTCTGTTGACATAGCCCCTGCTCGTAGGATCATGGAAGTTGGACAGCACCATGACTGGCTTGGTGTCCTTGAGGGCAAAGGCCCGGCCCTTCCTGGGCATGATGGCAGTTGGTAGACCCTTCTGATTGGTTTAGACACTACCACAGGCTCCAATGCACTGATCTCTCAGGTCTGTAAGGCGTTGTGTTCCTGTATAGAAGTTTTCCATGAACACAGACAGGTGTGATCTGCAGTAAGAGGTTACCAAGTTCATGACCACTCTGTGGGCTAGTCCTTTCTCCTGGATGCCCTCATGACCTGAGTAGTCCTGGAAATTGATGACATATCCAGTCAAACTTTCAGCCATCACCCACACTTTCACACGCCACTTGTGATGAGTTTGCTGGGGAGATCCTGGCTGAAAGGCAGCCTGCCTTTGAATTTGACCATACTTTCTTAACTGTCACAAATCTGTCCACTTCATACAGAGCTAGAAAGTTCTTGGTCAAGTGAGAAAGGAACCATTGCATTTCCACAGCTTGTCTATCTTGTCATATGTTCCTTGGTTGTCCTCCAGGTGGAGGTATTGCCAAGTGCTCAAGAAGCAATCTCTCGACATGGCCTCAGGAAACTGTGTTTGGTACAGCCACTTTGTCTGCTGCCAGGGGTCCCATGTCTGTGCCAATCACATCACGCCCATTGCCAAGCAGAGACTGATGAATGTCTTCATCTCTTATCATGCTCATGGGTCACTTTGTGCAGGATGCTGCTGCTGCTCTGTATGGTGATTTGTTTTGGTGACAAGTCTTGTCCACATAGCATCATTAAAAATGTTGGAGAACGCCTCCAGTGGTGTTGATCATGACAATTCCCCAAACTTTCACTCTCCCTGGAATCCTTCAAATTCTTCTTCAACATCCTCTTCCTCCAGAACATCAAGCCACTGCTGCGGTTATTCTGCACCTAAACAATCACCACAGCACTCTCCCGAAAGTCCCTCAGATTCCTCATCAGAACCAGCATCAATGTCACTTCCATCACAGATCACTCCAGGATTGTCAGCCATGTTGCACCTTATCAACTTTTCCCAAAACTGATAAGATTCTCTACTCTTACTCACTCAACTTTCAATCCGTAAATTTGGGAAGGAAGTGCATTTATGTGACTAGGCCTGAAGAAGAAGCTTGGCTCCGAAAACTTGCCTTGACTTCAAAGTACCGCCCGACTTATTTGGTCACCCTCCTCTGTTTATTCAAGAGTTATAGTCTGACACCAACCCCTCTCCTCTTTGTTTGGCTACCTAGAATGCCTAGTATCTGTCATGTGACATCTGTGCCCACATCCCCCTCTGCAAGTCATCTGTGGTCACAACCACTAATGCAGTTACCTCCCCCAACAGCTGCTGGCTGTTTTAGTGGATGAACTGATGGCACATTTGAATCTGGTGCTTATTGTTATGAATCTTGGGATTCCAAGAGCTCTCCTGTCATGGAGGCTGCATAGAATAGCCTCGCTTTCAGAAATAGAACAGCCTTGTTTGGTTAATGCGTATGTGCAATGTTGGAGGGATTTTGAAGTCGGTGTGTGATTTCAACAAGTTTTTGTGCGATTTTGATCATGTACGCAGTCCCAAAAATGACTGATGATGAGCGAATATTCAGAATTTTGTTCGATTTGGACTCAAAAGAAGATCTGTCAAGTTTGCAGCAGACTGAGACTCAGATGATGAAATAGAATGTGAACCAGTCCACTATAAGATTCCAACTGCGTACAACCTC
Organism: Theodoxus fluviatilis; assembly: GCA_034096865.1. Lineage (NCBI taxonomy): Eukaryota > Metazoa > Mollusca > Gastropoda > Cycloneritida > Neritidae > Theodoxus > Theodoxus fluviatilis. The sequence goes on along the minus strand of JAWQFJ010016295.1, from coordinate 17,682 downwards.
TCGTGGTTGCCGGAGTGTCAGTCCATGCCCTCTCCTCAACATGTGTCCTGGGACATGTAGGAATGTGATGTTTTGTCTCAACTTCAACAATGAAGTCATTGATTTGATGGTGAATGAGACAAATTGACACACTGGCAAGAGAAGACAAAGAAAAGAAGTGACACTGGAAGTGGAATCTTTTTACAAGTGAGTCGGTAGCAGCCTGTCACCTGATCAGAGATGGCTGCATTTTTCGCTGTGCTTTTACCGACAGGGTTGACCAGCAGATCTTTCTATGGTCTGCTCTGGATGACAGACCCAATCCTTGAGATGCCTGGAATTTGGAAGATTTTGTCAAGGAACAGGTTTTTGGCTATCCTGAGCTTCCTCCACCTCTACGACAATGAGACTTGCAAACCAAAGACAAATCCTGCATATGACATACTGCATAAGGTGAGGCCGTTCCTCAATATGTTGATCCCCCTGCGGCAGAAGGTTTTCCCCCCCCTGACAAAGAAGTGTCTGTCGATGAAAAGCGTGGGGCCTGATCAAGAGGCCTACCGGTACGTACCGGTAGCCTCTTGAACGACTTGGTGCGGCTACCGGTACGTACCGGTACGTACCGCGCCGGAGAGCCGTTGCGCCCGCTGCGCCGGGTATAGCCAAAATGGCTGCCTTCGGGGAAAGGAAGAAAGTCATCATCACAAATATGCGCTGTGGCACGCATTTCGACCTGTGATTATTACCCAGCCTATGCGAGACGCTACAAGAAGTTAGGCTGATATTGTACTTTTCTTTTTTTAAAGAATAACTTCTCTGAAATAATTACTGGGCAAGATGTTAGAAAACATTTCCAAGGCAGATAGCGAAACAATTTTAAGGGAAGCAACTCTTATATCTGACATTAGCCCTTTGTTGTGTTATCTCCCTTGAAGTGAACATCGAAAAATTCTTGCTTACACCAAGTTAGCACTGTCGTTTTGACATAAATTTCTATTCGAGCGAAGCCGAGCATTCATGCACAGCTACAGCTTAACGTATTTCATCAGTTCCACAAGGAACGAGCAGTCTGCAGCTGCTGGTTTACTCATTTGCTTGAGAAGCGCAATCCGCGGCGATGAGAAGGCATCTTGGAAGCCATCTTGGCTACCGTTGTGTCATAACGAGTCGTTCAAGAGGGCACACCAGTAACTTGGCTACCGGTAGGCTACCGCTAGGTCGTCTTGAACACACGGATGGTCGCTTTCAAAGGCAGAACAAAACTAATGCAGTTTATGCCCACCAAACCCATCAAGTGGGGGATGAAAGCCTTTGCACTGGCCGACTGTGCCACAGGGTGCATGTGGAATTAAAAACTGTATACAGGCAAAGAGAATGTCTCTCAGGGGTATGGTATGGCTCATTAATGTTATCTATTCCCTGATTCAACCACTTTTTGGAAAGGGGCACATCACACATGGACAATTTCATTTCCTCCCCTGACCTCTTTCAAGAACTGGAACAATGTGGAACTGGGGCCTGTGGAGCTTTTCATACCAATCACTGAGGAGTTCCTCACTCCATCAAGCAGGCCAAGCCAACTGCTGGACAACCACCCATCACTGATAGAGAAAACAGGATCCTCTACGTGGCCTTGCAGGACGAGAGACAGGTCAACTTATTGACAGCTGTCCCCTCCAGCCAGACCTTCATGAAGGAAGTCAGGTCCGAACACCATCCCAGTTTGCTGCCATCAAGGCCTACACTTGACACATGGGAGGAGTGGACAGGACAGACCAATGTGCCAGATAGTGGAAGAAGCGTTTCTATCTCCTTGAAATGTGCTTCTGCAATGCCTAGTCATCTGGAAGTTCGAAAAGGTGATGCCAGGGTGAGAGCAGAAAAGTTCTTACTGCCGATTGTCCAGTCTCCTTTCTGGCTACCAGGGGTCTACAGCAAGGCATCATGGAAGAATGACTGACACTCCTCCTGACAGGTTTGTGAAGGGGGAACATTACCCTGGCATCCACCCCCAATGTCTGCCCTCAGGGAGAATGTCCCAGCCTGACTGGATGGTTTGTTCTGACAGGGATGTCATGCAGCACCAGACGGTACATCTGCAAGAAGCACAGTGGGCCCATGTGCTTCTGTCCTTGCTTGAGAGATATCACACCTGTCATCCTTCAAATTACTCTGCACCCCCAACTTGCACAAAGAGTAGGCCTTATCAAGCATCTCATAAGCTAATAAAAGGTTAAAACTTATCTCTGAGTTTTTAAAATTATATTTGTTGTCTCAATTTTTTAAAATCATATTGTAATGCATGGACAAACATTGTAGTGGGTGCATCACAGAGAGAGCATGCAATTTTCCTGCTTTCTTCCAAATATCTTGCCTCTAGAGTAAAGAATAAAATAATCACACATTTTTAAAGAGAAAAAGGGTCGTGGTTTTTTTACATGCCCAGAAAATGCCTGGCTGTAGGGAGTAAGAAAGGGAAAAAATAAGCGGCATCCGGAGGGCTCAGGAAATGCGATGGAAATATGGCTTTACCAAATGTGATGCCTGTGTGTCATTGTCAACTCTAATTTATTTTTCAAAACTCAAATGAAAAAACAATCTAATCTCAGCTCCTACTTCCGTGATTTTTAAACCTGTAATAGCTGAAGTCAAGCAGATTCACTAAGCTACCCAGCATGCCTGTCGTCTGTCATGTAATGTCTGTGGCTGCAAGTATTTTAGTCTATATGAAGTGCACAAGTAGCATCTGGTCAGAAAGGGAGATGTAACACTAACAGCACATAGCATCTGGTCAGAAAGGGAGATGTAACAGCACATAGCATCTGGTAGAAAAGGGTTGATGGAAGTCAAGCAAATCTGTTTGATTTGGCCATGCCTGAACTTATTTTGTGTGCAGGTTTGTATGATGAGGGCACATGATTGGAACTGCTGCCTTATTTTGTTGTTTCTATTTCCTTTGCAGTTCCACTCATTGGAGTGAACGTTGTGGTCATAGCACTGAAGCTGGTATTTGGATAATCTGGACTGCATCTCTGACACGTTATGCATGACTGCACAGACTGATGAAAGAATGCATGCGACACAATAGTGGAAAATTGTCTTGAGAGTCATTGATGTAATTTCACAACTCAATAATTTGACTACAGACCTTGCTTTGCTGCTTTTGCTCAATTAATTTAGCTCTGCATTGATATCTGAGTAAATGAATTGATATGAGAGAGAGAGAGAGAGAGAGAGAGAGAGAGAGAGAGAGAGAGAGAGAGAGAGAGAGAGAGAGAGAGAGAGAGAGGTTTCTGAAATGCTTTGTCCATTAAATCAGTCATTTCAACATTACAGAATGTTTCTGTTTTGAAATGGAGATGTCACTATTATTGCATATTCATCTTTGAAAAACTAAACTGTGAAGTAGGCTTGTGCTCCACAGATCTTCCTTTGTTGTTTAAACCATTTGTGTATAGATTCTGGAATGAAATGTATGATGGTGTGTGTGGAGATTGAATGAAGAAAACAAATTTGATGATGATTCACAGCATTAAAGGGAAGTGATTGAGAACTAGTTACCCACACTGTAGAACAGCGAAAAGGAACAGCAGTGTAATTGCTTCAGCTTAGAATCATGCCACACAACTTGTACAGCGAGATATTATTACATTGGCGGGAATCATGCCACGCAACTTGTACAGTGAGATATTATTACATTGGCGGGATTGAACATGTGTGTCTGCATCTGTGTAAACAGATGTTCAATAAAGGCCAAATGAAATCTTTCTGTTATGTTTTGAATTTGTATTGTTCAGCAGTTTTGAGGTGATGGGTGATCATAGCAAGGCATGATGTGAATTTATTTAGCTCTTTATTGAATATAACAAGACACACACATAGTGGCACATAGTCAAAAGAAGTCTGTGGTTTTGTAGCGTTTTATTTGTATACAACTTGTTTGCATCAGTTCATGATACTCCGAGTGTAACCTTGGAAAGAGCATTTCAACGTCAAAGCAGGCCTGTTTGTGACCCTTTTTCTCCAGAAAATGTACAAGAATGATACAAAATGTCTGTAAAACTAAACCCGATTTCTGCATTGTTAACTCAAGGAGATAACATCATATTCATTGTCACTTTGACTGGCTCTAAGATTTCTGTGGCATACAACTACAAGACTTATCTTGATACTTTTGGTTTGCAAAGAACGTGGGAGTACAATTGAGTACCTGTGAGAGCTGGAATGGAAAATTATGAAAAATGATTCAGATAGTGGTAGGGCGCTGAAGTAGCTTCATGACCAGGGAAAAGGTATGCAGTTTGAGCATCCAGCTGTGTGGCAAGTAGCCATTTATACATGTATGAAATACAGTAATGCCCAGTTTGAGCACCAGCTGTGTGGCAAGTAGCCATTTATACATGTATGAAATACAGTAATGCCCAGTTTGAGCACCCAGCTGTGTGGCAAGTAGCCATTTATACATGTATGAAATACAGTAATGCCCAGTTTGAGCACCCAGCTGTGTGGCAAGTAGCCATTTATACATGTATGAAATACAGTAATACCCAGAGCTGAGGTAAGAATGTGCTAGTGCTTTTGAAAAATACATTTATTACACTGTTTGGAAGGAGATGTGTTTTGCCAAAGATAACCATTATTTCTTACGATCCTTCATCCTTTATTGTTTTTTTAATATAGCAAGTTTGTCAAACTGGTTCCTTGCTCAAGTTGTTGCTAATGAGAACTTTGCATCACAGATACATATTCATTGCCCTGGTTGGTTGCTAATGAGAACTTTGCATCACAGATACATATTCATTGCCCTGGTTGGTTGCTAATGAGAACTTTGCATCACAGATATTCATGCCTGTTGGTGCATGAACTTGCATCACAGATACATATTCATTGCCCTGGTTGGTTGCTAATGAGAACTTTGCATCACAGATACATATTCATTGCCCTGGTTGGTTGCTAATGAGAACTTTGCATCACAGATACATATTCATTGCCCTGGTTGGTTGCTAATGAGAACTTTGCATCACAGATACATATTCATTGCCCTGGTTGGTTGCTAATGAGAACTTTGCATCACAGATACATATTCATTGCCCTGGTTGGTTGCTAATGAGAACTTTGCATCACAGATACATATTCATTGCCCTGGTTGGTTGCTGAAGCTTCAGGCCATTGCAGCTTGGGTCCTCATGTACCAATTTTTTTTCTCTTTAAGCCCACAGAGCTGTCTAAATTCAAAAAGCATAGTGAAGCATGAAGAATGACAATTGTGAAATGAAGTCCCCTAAGTATTGTGACCACCGAACCAACCACAAAACAATGACTGTTGGCTTTGAACAAACTTCGTTTATTATGACTTGAACGATGTCTTGTTTTTAACATTTGGAGAGCTATCTCTACCGTTTCAAATAGTGATGAAAATGTGTAAACAAGAGGATTTTAAAATTGTTCTTCAACTTGCAATTTCAACACCGGCGTACCATCCCCTATTTAAGCCGTCCCCGCCAGCCTCTCACACACTTGGCCTGATGAAGGAAGGTTTCCGAAAGCTTGCCAAGAGAGTACTTCACGACGTATACCTGCCAGCAGGGACGGAGCCCTGCCAGTGCCACAGAGACAGAGCCGCCACGTCCTTGTGACTCGGCGGTCTACATCCCTGGGAGGGAGGCTCTACCCCCCTTGGTCTACGTCTGCTTACGAACGGCCCTTTTCAGGGCCATCTGTACTCACGAAAGAATACTTTGTCGGTTGCTGTCCACGGTTCTTTATTTTTCAAACAATGCTTATAAAAGTTAAATGACATGGTGACTGCTTCTACATGCATTTGTCGTCAGCTTCAACCCCAGGTTGCTGCAATTTCAAGAAATAATACAACTCCATTGTCTCTACAAATACTGAAATAGCCATTCCCGAGCAGCTTGGGTGTATGTTTGTGCATGTGTGTGTGTGTGGTGTGTGTGCATGTGTGTGTGTGTGTGTGTGCATGTGTGTGTGTGTGCATGTATGTGTGTGTGTGTGCGTGCTTGTGCAAGACATTCTGAAGACTCGTCACTCCCAGTGCATGTTGACGTCATTGACAGCAACGTCTTCTTCCACCAAAAGTAGCTGCTCCATGTCTGCTTCCGTCTGCAACACAACAGAGGCAAAGTTGCAAACAGTGCAGCAAGCTTTGTCATCTTCATCATTACTGTCATCTTGTCATCAACAATGCCTTCATTGTTGCCATCAGTTTCCTACTTGTTCTCATCATCACTTTCAAGATTTTCAGTTCAGTGCTAAATATGTGCATTTTCTGCCTGAACAATTTCAAGGTATCCAGTTGTAAGGACATGATATGAACTACTTCCTCACTGACGCAGGTCTCTGGTGCACGGGCACTCTGGGTTGTATTCATTTTGAACTCTCATCTGTCCAACAAATTAAAGGGAAAACAGCAGTGAAAATATGCTCAGATGCTTATTTTGTTTAAAACACTTTTTTATTTTTTGAGAAAAATGAAATGTTCTGTTTGAAGCAGATTTTGTGAGCTCACTTTCAACTCTGATCAAGAGATGGTCAGGCAACTTCGCTTTACCTTTGAGTAGGACTGGGAAAGCATGCTAAGTTTGTTTCACAAGAGTGAAACCTGATAATCTTTGCAGCATGGAATAATATGCTTCCCCACATTTGGATAGTTGACCAAGAAACAGGAACTTATAGATCATCCCCCACTTCCACCCCAACAAAAATCAAATATAAAAAACAATGAGGTTATCTGTTTAGAAAGGGGGGAAAAAAAGAGGTGGATGAACAAATGCAGACAAGCTTTGAAACGAACTATGAAATGCAAAATCTTTTCAGCAGAAAACCCAATCTCACAGATTGGAAACTTTACTGCTGCTTCAGTAGCCATTTCAATCCACTGGAAAAGTATTTCCTCTCAGGCTGAACATTCTAGAAACTAGATGAGCTTGACCAGACCCTTGACATGTGCCAAACCATGAGCAAGCTCCAGAACAGAATGCAGTTTTTACTGTTTTCCTTGATTTCCTGTTGGTATGCTGTGAAAGATCTTAATATCTATCCTGTGTCTTATTCGATGACATTGTAGATTGCATTTTGCAAGAAAACCTGAACACGAGTTCTTCACACACAGACAGATAAATGATGATGGAGCTTGAATTCTGTTAATCAAAATGAGCAGATTTTGAGAGATGCCATCTAAAAGAGAAAGATTTGCATGCTGGGATCATGTATGAATAATGAAGACATCAAAATCTACGTGCTTTCTATGCCTTCCTAAAGAATATTCTCATTGATCAGGCAATATTGTTGGCAGGCCATAAGAACCTTGCAAGGTTGCAAGCTCTAAATAGTCTCCACATGCTGAGAATCGCCTCCCTTGCACTGTTCTTTTCCCATCTTCTGTAAAATAACCTACCAACTTCGAAAAGATGTCATTTGGCAAGAAAAAACACCAGGTCGCACAATTTCATCAGAATGAAAAGTTTTATTATTCTATCAACATAGTACTATGCAGAAAACATTCATTTGATGAAAAAATAAATGATCTTGACAGATTTTTAACACATCACAAAAACATCACCTTTGTTCAGTCTACACATGAATAGATCTTGGCATGTCATATCTTGATCACCAATTACTACCTAATCATAAAAGCACCATTAGTTGAATTTTCGAAAATTGTGAAGTGTATTACAAAAAAGAGACAAACTTTTTACCATTATTGAAGAAATGTAGAGCCATCTACACATCACCGAAAAAGAATTTGGAAACCTAATAAATAATGTTATGTTATAAATATAATGCCATGACTTCTTTGTAAGTTTATTTCCTTCCTATAAAGTTGATGGGTACACTCTGGCGAAAAAGATTACAAACCGTCACAGAAGAAACTTGTGAAAAAAGTGAGGTACAAAGACAAGTATCAAAGCTATCCTTAGATTTGCAATGTACAGATATGGTAAAATCTGTTGCAAGAAGCAGAGGCGTGTAAGCATGGCAATAATATTTAATGCACACACAGTCAATAAAATCTTAGCTTGTTTTTAAACAGCAGGATGAATGACTTGACAAACTAGGCAAGGAATAGTTACAATTACAGTTGAAATGTTTCACTCCAGAGAAGATTTCCTTGCAATAGGTAAGATAGATGATCCCTAAAAACTCTATCATGGGAGTAGATTATAGGAGCAGGCTGAGTGAACAATAAGTGTTTGAAAAAAGTCCTGGTAGATTTGATCATTAAGTGCAGCGCATGTTGGCAAAGGGCCATTCATTTAGACCTATGCCTGCTCTTTTTCTAGAGCGAGGACAGGCACAGAGGAATAATCCTGTTGGAAAAAAGTCCGCAGGAGCTGACTGAATCACAAAAGTAGCACTCATTGTCAAGAGTCTTTGTGCTGTAGAACAAGGGCTGTGGTTTTCCTTGTGAATGGAAATCGGAACAGCACAAGCAGGCCAGACGATGCACCCCACTGAAGACACCGTAGGCTGAACTGGGCAGCAATCTCAGAAGAGGACGTAGGGGCTGGCTTTGATGACAGGAAGATGCACAGGACAAGGCGACAGAGGGAGATGGAGAAACAGCAGGCAGGAGGCCTAGTCTATGGGCTCAAGCTCCACCTCCTCCACCCCAGCAGGGTGCTCTCTTTGCTAAAAGAAGAAAAATAAAATAAAATAAGAACTAGCTTTCCCAGGATGTGTAAAATGATTCTTCACTTGTGAGCAGCTTTTGAAATCCTATTTCAAGGACAAATAGTTCAATCAGAGGGAAAGATGTGAAGCTCTATCCTCTCTTTCCAGAAACAATGCATTGACTGGAGGCTTGCAAGCATGTACCCAGAAAGCATTTACTAATGCTTCCAAGAAGAATAAAAACCATTTAAGCGTTACTTTATTAAAAAATTTCAAATGATGAATAAATCAGTTTCAATGCAAACAGAGGGCAAGGGTGAAACTACCGAAGGCACTTTGTAAACTCAAACATGATTAGAAATAGCGAACCAGAGCATTAGCTTTCTATATGATGAAATGATCAAAATGATCTGGAGTATCATGAAGCGTGGCATATTCAAATTTCAAAATTGTCTGATGAAGACACTAACTTTACATCACTGAACATGATATTCCAAGCATCTTTGAAAAATATTAGAAAATGATAAGAATGGTATCAGTGAATATAATAACACAGCTCTGTAAACAAGGTGGAACTACATCAACCTTTAGATCGCTGCTTTCCCGAACAGCTGCTGACGGATCTATCCACCCGAACGATAGGGCCTATATATAGAGACAGTATCTAAGAGTTGTGGGACTTGGAGAGCTCTTGCGACAGTTGAGTACATGAAAGACTTAGTTTTCACATCTGCTCTTGCTATTTCGATTTTTTTAACACTGTGGATTTTTCTGTTAATAGGTATTAGTCGAATTTTTCTTTGATTCTGACTAGGTGGAGAAGTTTTTTGGGTTTGAGGATGAAGAGGATTTCTTGGAAAGGGAGCATAGTGTCCGAGAGTCAATAGTAGTGCATAATTCTGAGGTTTCAGCTTATGAGGAAGAAATTCTGACGATTGCTCCGAACAGATATGACCATTAGTGGTTACCATCAATTACTGTTGAGCCCGGCCCAGCTTTTGTTTCCGATGGAATATCTGAGATGGAATATTTTGGTTTATTTTTCACCGACGATGTCTTCAATCTCATTGTCAAAGAAACAAACCGATACCAGGCTCAGATGTTGTCAAAGAGTCTCACATTCGACAATGAATGCCGTCTTCTCTGACCAAACGTAAATAGATACTAGATGAAGTACAATTCCAAGTACTGAAGACTGCCTTTGTATCAGTGTCCCTGCTTTGTCAGATGGCATTTTCTGATAACTTTCAAGGTTGCCTGCACTCTCTTTTTTCACAAAGAGTAACATCTGTAGAGATTCTGGAATAGGAGTAAGTTGCAAACTATGTATGGTGAGCTTGATTTTTGTTTTCCACATTTTAGATTTTTTTTTGGTGAGTTAGACTTCCTATGAAGCTTAATTCTAGTGACTGCATCAGAAAGAGCACGGAATTTTCTGTTAGAACAACCAAAATCATGATTTTTCTTTTAATACAGAAATTTTCATGTAATTTCAAACTAAAGAAGGGTTGTTTTTCCTCTATGCTGAAAAAATAATCTGGTTGTAGGGGGAAGAAAGGCCCAAAATAGCTGGCGTTCTAAAGGTTACGTAGACAATAGTTGCTATAAATCCCTCAACCTCCACTTCTTCAATTAAATCCCTCTGCTATAGAGGTTTCACCCAATCTCTTCCACTGCTCCAGCCCTTTTCATACAACTTTTGGAATGTTTTTTCTTCAACCCACCAACAAGTTTGACCAGATTCTCAAACTGTCCGCGTCACATAGAGCCAGTCATGGGATGCACAGTAAGCAGACAAACAAACATGTTCTAGTGGAGCACCAACTGCCAAGAGATCTCTTGCTGACAGCTGCTATCTCCTGCCATAGGTCAAGGTGCCCTTCACCTGACTATGAACAAAGAATGCTAGAACAGAGCAGGTATAAAAGCACTCTGCAATCCAAACCACAGCTCTGCAAATGAACTACTTCAAGGCTGGAGGCACTGGATAAGTTGCTTGGACTTGCACAAAGAGCCATCACCATCACTATCATCAGAACTGCCCAACTATCTGGGGAGACCATTAGAAACAGTCACAGATACTGAGATACTGACGGCCAGCGAGTGCCTTGGAGCAGTGGTGACACTGCAGCTTTGGCAAAAGCTGAGAAGCTTAGCATTTGCACTAGCACAACTACAGCCCCCGTAAGTGCATCACAGTATACAGACAGGCTAAGGGGCAGGAGCAGTGAAGGGTGAACGGGTGTGACAAGACACTTACCCCAGTGATGTGCAAGGGAATACTAACTCTATGGTGGTTTGGAGATTCTTGGGATCACCAGAGACGAGACACTTGAAAGACTGAAGGGCTGACGGTGACAGGCAAATGTGTGCGCGTTAGTGGTTGGTGTGGGAACAACCATAACCAATTGCGGGTGGAGGCAGCAGTGGAGCGTGTGGTGGCTTGATTGTCATCATAGGAGTAGAGGGTTACGGGAGTGGGATCATTGGGATCATGCTGGGAGACTTACCAAGGTGTGGATGACGGCGGAGGGGAGTTGGGAGAGGGAGACGGCAGATTCGCGGAGTTTCTGCAGCACCCAACTGGGCACTTCCAGGGCAGCAGTGGGAGCCTGTCGGGCAAAACACAAACACAGATGGAGTCGGTGCACATGGAGGCTTCCTATCCCAGTCCTGAAACTTCAGTCTCTCCCGCGCTCTTCACGTTTTCAGAATCTCTACTTAGATAAATAGAATGCAGACCTGCCAAATGCTACGCTTTAGGCGTAGCATACTACGCTTTCGACATGCTTGCTACGCTTGTCCATAAAAACTACGCTTTTCCCGCGTGCTTGAACTTTTGACCGCAATGGAGAATCCCCCCCCCCGCTTTTTTGCCGCCAGTGCAGCTTATCGCGCCGCCTTCACAGCCTTATCTCCCCCCCCCGCTTTCACGCCACCGGGTCAGCTTATCGCGCCAACCTCACAGCTTTATCTCTCCCAACCCCCCACCCCCGCTACGCCTATTCCTTCAATGCTACTCCAAATAGCTCTGGATGCTACTCTTTGGCATGATGGTGGGTTGGCAGGTCTGAGAATGTATAATCATATTTCTTTTTGAAACCTTTCTGCTGTAGGATTATTTATTTTTTTTCCAACCAAATTTCTAACTATTAGAATCTCATGTTTGCCATGCAGAGGGTCATCAAGGACACACATTAAAAATAGGATTTTTATTTTGCAATATGAACTGACAGGCTTTTCTTAGAAAATGGAAACAATAACTTGATCACAAAATCCATCGTGTATTGAAGTAAGACAAAACACCTCACTTTGTTTATTCAAAGCAGAAAGACAACCTGACATTATAACTGTGCAGAAACATGCTCTCAGTTTCTTTTTGATGATCTTTTCCTTAGCATGTAACCAGCACTCCATCCGTGAACACTGCAAGACTGCAATACCTTCTTCACTGCCTCCAGCAGGTCCTGGGCAAAAGCCACAGCCTCCTCCATGGTCTTGGCAGCGTTGCTGGGGTGGAACTTGAGGCTGAAGTTGACCACAGTGAGTGCACTGTCATTCAGTTGGCGTGCCACAGTGCGCGTCGTCTCCACCAGTCTCTGCTCCAGGGTCTGAAATTCAAGGAGAGAAGTTATGAATAATATTCATTAAATAAAGAGGGAGTAAACCATTCTTTATGGAAAATGTCTGCATTGCAAGCTGGGTGCAGTGTAACAAAAATGAGAAATTTCCTAATAGTTGCCCGAGTTTCTATATCAAGAAAGAGCCACTACTTATAGGGGGAAGGTTAAAATTACAACACAGTGGTAGATGTATAAATATCCACACATCCACACATATACTCACACAAACACACACACACACACATGCATATACACACAATAACACACATGCATGCATGTGCATGCAAATACACTTCGCATTCTGTTTAGGTCACAGATTAGCTTTCTAGAGACACTGCATGGAAAATTCCAGTAGAGGAAGAGAGTAGGGAGAACAAGCTTTGCAGTGATGATTATATAATATGCTGGTATTTGAAGCCTCAGTGGGGCCAACTGAACTCTCCTTGTCTTTATAGGGAGTTGAGAAAATAAAATCATTTTTTACATTATTAAGTACTCCTTGGTCATGGTCCAGCTAAATTTGTTGATACCCATACAAAATGATGTGCGGGTCAGATTGGAATCTGAGGAGAGGCAGAACTCCTACAGTGCGAGTGCTCACCTCAGGGTGGTCGTTGGGGGAGGAGATGAACTGCTGCCACTTGTCCTGAGCAGCCTGCACATGCTCAACCTGCACAACACGCAGACACAAACTCAACTGCAGCAACAATAGGAGTTACAATGGTCTATGCCACAACTGCAACATCTTAGATATCAGATGCCACAAAATTTCAGTAGGTCAGGAATTGAACTAGTCACTAAGTCATTTACTATGCCAAAACACCAACCTTAAGTTTGTTTGTGTCAAAAGGTATCGAGTCTGTCAGCCTAAGTGGTACGTCAATTGGTATCTGAATGCTTTTGAGATAACTCTGAAGTTGTCAACTGCATTCATTCGCTTCCTCTAAGCACAGATGTCAAAACAGCTGGTTAGCACATATTGGTTAATCAACTCAGAATCTACATGGACTGTGCATGACAAAACAGGCTAAAGTTTACAAAGATTTTTATTTTACTCACATAACTAGTCAGTTCTTAACACGAAGTACAGTGGAAACAGCATACACGTGTGGTGTAGTGAGGGCAAGCCCCACGCCTGCCCTACAGCTGCTTCTTTCTGACAAGGATCGATGCTTACCAGCTTGATGGTGTTGTCGATGTTGGAGAGGAAAATGACGCCGAGGTTCTTGGCCTCCTGCAGGTCTTTCTGGGCGCGGCGGTACATGCGCTGGCGTGCAGTGGTGTTCAGGCGCAGCAGTCTCTGCACTGCGTAGGTTGGGGGCTGCTCAGGCTGCACCTCATCTGAGGGAAAGTTGATGTCAGAATGCAGGTCAAGCCAGACACCGGCAAATGAAAAGCGTTTATTGAAATTTTTATGCAGCAGTCAGCAACATTTGCCACAAGGAAGGCTATTCCAAATAAAACATGAACTTGCATAAGGCGAGATGATGGATGCCTTGTTTAAATGGAAGGCTTCTCAAATCCAATCTTGATGAAGAAACAAGCACAAACTAACAAACACACACACACACAAACACACAGAGGATCTTAGTATACAACTGGTGTGATCCAAACCCAATACCAATATTTATACATGTATTTCCTAATATATATTTATAAAAATTCTAACAACCAGCATAACTGTAAAATGTCTTACTTTTAAAAAGTATTTTAATTGAGTAAACTAAAAGGACAGGAATAACTAAGAAATAAAAAGCTTTAAACCTACTGTGGTTCAAATATGAGATTATCTATGACATAGTTAGAAAGATATTTAAAGAAACACAGATATTTCCCATCCCAGGGAATGCCATACTTGCAGCAACCCTGTGTTATAAATCTGTTAGTGCATGGAACTCTGTGCGTGAATGATAGTTGGTGAACATCTACGATGCACCTACCCCTCCATGTGACTGCGTTAGCTTAGGTTTAACGTCTATGATGTGCCAAAGCAAAAACTAAAAGTATTTACAGGCACTTCCCTTCCCTTACACCATGTCTCAAATAGGAAGAAAGGTTTATGAGACTATAACAAGGCCAAAAACTTCATGACAGTTTCAAAGAACCAGAAACTGAAAACTATAGTAACACAGATTCTGCATAAGAACCTTCCACTGAATCAGGCACTCAATGGAACAAACCAAAGACCGACAGCTCCAGAGCTTTTACCAGTCAACAGACACTCACCTTCAGCAGGGGGAAGGTTCTTGTTGAGCAAGTTCTCCAGTTGGTCGATGCAGGCGTTGGTGGTGCGCGACGCCACACGTCCCACCCCCGTGTCCAGTGCTGTGTCCAGCACGCCTTTCCCAGTCTGCACGGCCCATGCAATCTGCCTGTCTCGCATGTCCCGCACCTGCTGTATCTTGCACTGCGTGTAGGCCTGGCCATCCTCTCGCAGCTATTACACACAGAGAGCTGTGAATGAGTTTGTGGGGGAGACAGTGGGTGGAGGAACAGAACATGAAAGGGAGAGATGGGAGGACGAGGAAGGAGAAAGTAAGAAAGTGAACAGGCAAGAGGACTGGCAGGCAGAGACAACACAGTAACATAGAGAAAATTAATCTTCTACAAGTATAAAAGGGTATGTGTGTGTGTGTGTGTGTATGTGTTGTATGTGTGTGTATTTGTGTGTGTGTGTGTGTGTGTGTGTGTGTGTGGAGGAAGGAGCGGGGAGGGAGGAGGAGAGGGGAGGGAGGAGAAGGAGAACAGAGAGAGGAGGAGGAGGGGAGATGAAGGAAATGGAGGAGGAGGAGATGGAGGAAATGGAGGAGGAGGAAGATACGGAGGAGGAGGAGGAGATGGAGGAGGGGGTAGGGAGGAGGGGAGAGGGAGGAGGAGGAGGGGAGGGAGGAGGAAGGGGAAAGGAGGAAAAGGAGGAAAAGGAGAAGGAGAGAGGGAGAAGGAAGCAAGCTAAGTAGCAGGCGAAGCCTGATATAATCTGTTTCTATACTCTGGACACTTGGTTGTCTTTAGCCATACTCCTGTATAGCAGGTGTAGTGGGTAATGTCCACTATAGACTGATAAATACACGCACGCGCACCTATGCACACACACTAACAAGCAACTGCATGCATGTACATGAACTCCACCAAAACGCAGGAAAGCATGAGACTCCAGCAAAAAAGTTGACCTAGCAAAAAGAACACGTTGAACTCAAAGGAAAGTTGAAATGCTCCGTCTGTGAAGGAACTGTCATGCTCACCAAAGGATGGACAGGCAGACCTACCTGGGATGGGGTCTTCATCAGCACAGGGTGTGTCTCCATTGTCTCACGAAGCTTGGTCTCCGCAGTCTGGTCCAGGGTCTTCACTGTCAACAGCCATTTCATCTTTGGTCTATTTTACAATGCAAACTACTTGCAAATGAAGTGTAAATGTTAAAATATGCTACCAAAATTTACATGAATGAAATTACTTGCTCCTATCATAACTATACTTAACATACATGTACATCCTTATATATTGTAACACACACAGAAATATCTTTTTTAATTAACATTAAAAGAAGATGAACACATATCTATGCCCATAAAAATGTATGACCCTACAGGTGGGCTACACTCATATTAGAGTTACGGTAGGATTGAGGGTAACGGTAGGATTATGGTTAGGGCTTGGGCAAGGGTTAGTGTTAGTGGATAGCACCCATATAAGGAAGTTTTACACACACACACACTCACACACACACTCTCTCTCTCTCTCTCTCTCTCTCTCTCTCTCTCGCATGCACTTTCAGCCACAACCACCAATTAACACATGGATCTACTAACGCTGAAATGGTCGTTGTCCCCAACATTTCGGGACAGAGTACTCCGAGTAGTCAGAGTACTCGGTGTTTGAAATCTCGGCATTTGAACGAGAACGAGACTGCCAACAACCGGCAGTTTCTAAAACTTTCAATATGGCGGTCGACGTTCGAATGGGACAAGATTTGTTGAACTATTTGAATACAGTGCCAGGCATGCATGGTCCGTAAAGGACGCATAAAGGACAAGCAGGTTACAGTCACGTGACTGTAAGGACAAGATTTCAAACACCGAATACTCTGTCCCGAAATGTTGGGGCAACGACCATTTCAGCTCTACTAACTGACCCTGAAGCAAAGGCATCCCCATCTCCTCTCCAACCTCTTTATCCTTGCCCCCAAACTCATAATCCCATATATTCTTAATCTTACTATGGCTACCATCACTGGCATCCATTTCGAAATGGGTTATGGGATTGAAGGGTGGGTGGGTGGGGTGGGGATCATGTGGGGTAAGGCCCCCTGTGGGTTGGGGGTAAAAATAGACCCACCATGTCTTACACAGTTCATATGAGGCGAATAAATAGAGACATCATTACTTGATTTTCATGTACTCTAAATTGTTCTAGTGACTTTCGTGCTTAATTGGCTTAATTGCATAGCCTACAACTGTAAAACGCCATTTAACCATCCATCCATGGGGGGGAAGGGGGGGGGGGGGGGGGGGGTGGGAGGGGCAAGGGATCAGTTGGGGAGGGGGGTATAGGGAGGTGATAGACACTTACGGGTGGGCACTAGCTTGGTCAGGAGAGGAAGGGCGGGTGTGGCTGCGAACTGAGCGGTAGATGCAGCCACTCGCACTCCGGTCTCAGCCATGTTCAATGGCAGACGCAGCAGACGGTACTCCTTGCCGCGATTGTAGGTGTTGGACACCACGGACACGGTCGACTCCACCACCGGCATCTGACCCAGAAGCCGCATGAAGCGCGAGTTCTCGGGGATAGCCTGGATTACCTCCATTGTCACGTGGTCACTGAAGGAAAATGTCAAGCTGGTGACAGACGCATTTGATGGCGTCTAAACCTAGGACACTGAAGATCATCGGATCGTCCCAGTACGTAGAACTACTACTGTACTAGTCTACTAGAAGTAGAAGCTGTCGGTCAATCACGACATCGACTGATCGAGTCGTCGATTAAATTGCGGTCGCTTCGTCGACAAAACACTTTAAAGACCATGCAATTAAAAGCTCGATTCAAGTCATACACGTTATTTGAGAATCCCTCATTTGTTCAGTCTTACATTATCACAGCAACAACGTGACGGGTGCGTGATCAACGGTAAAATACGGAAAAACGACGTACAACTAGTTGACCTACAACTTTACAAGTACAACCACGTACGGTGTCACCAGACAACAACACAACAATTCACATAATCAAAAGAACATTTGACCAAATGTACCTAGTTATATCAGCTTTCATACGAAAAGGGCAAAATCTGAAGATACATACCTGTCCAAGTCAAGAAAATCGCGAGTATTCGTAACGAGTCTCTTCTCCTCGATAGAGCGTCTGCTTTGCTTCTCGAACGTGAGAGCACGTGATTTTATAGCAGTTTCCGCTTTGCATCAGAGTCCAAAGTGCGAAGTTCAGTCGTGAC
>JAWQFJ010016294.1:7500-10514 GCA_034096865.1 Theodoxus fluviatilis | reverse complement strand
TAGAGGAGCCAACACCTGTACTTGGTGTTTCGCTTCGTCGTCGGCGAGGGCATCTATGAACTTCTCCCGAGCCAAATCGTCGATTGCCTCCCTGTTAAACGCAGGGTGCGCTCGCCTCACCAGCCTCTCGATGTCAGCCGCCAACTCGATGAGTGATTCTCCCTTTTTGCGCTTTCTCGTGTAGAGTGCTGCCTTAGCCTGGTCCGCGTTTCGGGAATCTTGAAATCTGTCACGGAGGGTCCGAACGAGGGCAGTGTAGTCATTCCTGCCTTCGGGTGGGATGGTTTCCAGGACTGTCAGCGCTTGTCCCGTCAGGCTGGAGATGAGGAAACTCGCTTTCTCCCGCTCTCCCCAACCGTTGATCTGCGCGGTCACCTCGAACTGAATGTGGTAGGCATCCCACGGTGCCTTCCCGTCGTACGTTTGTGGCCGCTGCACTGGACGACCGGCTGGGGGGTATGCCTCTTCCTGGTGTGAGACGAATGGTGACGCCTCGGCTCGAAGTTGCTTGGAGGCCCGGTGGTTATCTTGGGTATAAAGTCTGGCTGGATAGGAGAGGCTTGCTTTTGTTTCTTCTTTCTCTTCCAGCTTTCTCTCCAGTCTGCAGATGACGGTGTCGAGCCGGGTTACTTCCCCTTCCAGGGAGTCGAGGCGTGCTGCTTCTTGCTGGAGGTTAGCATCAATGCGATCTACCTCCTCTCCTAGGCGAAAGCTTACTGCCTCGATTTCCCTCTGCAGTCCCTCTGTCCCGGCTTTGATGGTCTGCAGCAACTCTTCCTGACGTTCTGCTTCTTGTTGTTCTCTCCGTGCCTCTTTTTCTCTTTCTTCGAGCTCCTTCCTTTCGCGGTATGCAGCTTCTTCTGCCTTCTCCCTCTCACGGTCTGCAGCTTCTTGCTGGCGACGCTTGGCTTCTTCTGCCTTCTCCCGCTCGCGGTCTGCCTTCTCCTCTGCCTTCTCCCGCTCGCGGTCTCGTTTTTCCTCCTCTTGGGCTTCTCTCTGCTGCCTCTGTTGGTCGAGCAGAAGTCTCATCATCATTGCGATGTCTTCCGTCGGTTGCTCTGTCGCCTCTACGCGTGCAGCGGATCGGGTTACGCGCTTCTCGCCGTCCATTTCCGTCGTCACTGTCACTGCTTGGACTGTTCGCCGTCTGTGGAACCAATGTTGCACTCTTCTCTTGCAATATCTTGATGTACGGGGGTTCTCCTGGCTTGCGCTAGGAAGTCGAAGTGACAGACTCTGGTGGTCGTTTCCAATGAACTTTATTCACGCACTGACCTCTACAGTGGTGAAAATCAGCAACAGCAATTCGTAGCACTCACACAGCTTCACTCTGCACACAGTACCGCAGAGGCTCGCTAGCACACAGCAGAAAACTCGCTACCTCGGGAGTCAAAGCTCTCACCTTTGACTCTGCCGTATCTGCTGCTCTCCCGTGTCCCCCACTCTCGCTTTCTCGCTCCTTATATACATTAACACAATTTCTAGAAACTACCAGCACAATATCGCACATACTCCCACATTCCTAGCTGCGACGCGACTGACTTACTGTGTCACAACAAGCTAATATTAGCCTAACTCGATCGCGCGCGGGTCAAGGCCGTGACCTGACTGATAAATACGCCTGCGACGCTGCCAGTGGGTTCGAGAAAACTTCACAACATTAGCAAAGATCACTGCTCAACAACGAAACACGGGGCATGCCTTGCTTCCAGGGCTTGTACGCACGATCGTGGACAACGGTTCGACATGGAAGTTTTAGACATTGTCAGACATCCGTCGGACATTTTCTGTCATACGGCTAAGCACAGACCTCAGAGTTTCACAGAGACCAATCACGACGTACGCTCGTTCCTGGATGAAAACACTGGCACAATGGCAAACGAATGTTATGACGTCTCCTGCTGTAACTCTACAGGCCTCGCATGGCCCGTCCAACACGTGACGTTTGTATGACGAAGCCATCCACGGATCTTGTTGTCAGAAGAGCTTTCCATTCGAATACATTCGGCCTCTAGTGGTAGAGCCAGCTGACAATGGCTTTGAGGCCCAGTCTTATCATCATCAAGCGACTGCACTTAGAGGTACATGTCTGATGGAGGGGACGACATAGAAAACGAAAGCGAAGTTTCATGTGGGAACCCAGAACAAACGTGCGACATTAACATGGACGAAATTTCGGATTCTGAGGCGTGTCGTTTTTCGCCACATGGAGAAAAAAGGGTGGAGGTCAAGTTTGAATATCTGAATATCGCCTCACAGCGCATAATTTCTTCTCATCCACACTGTAATAAGCGTTGTAATTTACGTCAACGGCGCCATGCAGAACGTGATTATAATCTATCGCAAAGCATTCACGACGCTATATCACATCTCAGTCGCTTTGTAACAATGCCGTCGTTCGCTGTGATCTGCTTCATCTCTGCTACGGTGTAGCAGGGTCAGGAGTTTCGATTGGTCGGTTTCTTTAATTATTTTAAAAGCACGTTACCATTAAAAGTAGAGGGTTTTGGAGGCCCCCTTTGAATACACGAATCCCCAATATTATTTCACACTCAAATTTATCACTCTTGAACGAAGAAACGACTTAATAAAAGCATTAGGGTCGAAAATCCATTAATAACAAAAGGGAGGTAACCATCACCAGTCATAGAGGAAGGTCAAGGAAATCCAAACATGTGTGTCGTCTGCTAAATCGTTACACTCATGGGTATAAATGCCGACGTTTACTACAAATATCAAACCAAGACATACAATCCACTCTGCCACGGTGATGAGAGCACGAAAACATTTATTTCTTCGAAATTTGACAGCAATCGGCACGTATTCCACTTCCATGTTATGTAAACTCCATGGTTCGAAGCATGTTTACCGTGCAAGTCCGTGGAGTGACTTCCAATTAGTTGTGTTTAGTATGAGCCAATCAAATGCGGCTACGAGTTCTGTAGTTTCATCGTTGCTAGGCACAGCAAACGCTCTAGCTGCTGCGCGACCTTTGACAGGAAGTTGACCTCTGC
>JAWQFJ010016294.1:2500-5000 GCA_034096865.1 Theodoxus fluviatilis | reverse complement strand
GAAGGAGATACAGACAGGAAGGCAGACATACACACAGACGGACAGACAGACTGAAGGAGATACAGACAGGATGGCAGACATACACACAGACGGACAGACAGACTGAAGGAGATACAGACAGGATGGCAGACATACACACAGACGGACAGACAGACTGAAGGAGATACAGACAGGAAGGCAGACATACACACAGACGGACAGACAGACTGAAGGAGATACAGACAGGAAGGCAGACATACACACAGACGGACAGACAGACTGAAGGATACAGACAGGAAGGCAGACATACACACAGACGGACAGACAGACTGAAGGAGATACAGACAGGAAGGCAGACATACACACAGACGGACAGACAGACTGAAGGAGATACAGACAGGAAGGCAGACATACACACAGACGGACAGACAGACTGAAGGAGATACAGACAGGAAGGCAGACATACACACAGACGGACAGACAGACTGAAGGAGATACAGACAGGAAGGCAGACATACACACAGACGGACAGACAGACTGAACAGATACAGACAGGAAGGCAGACATACACACAGACGGACAGACAGACTGAAGGAGATACAGACAGGAAGGCAGACATACACACAGACGGACAGACAGACTGAAAGAGATACAGACAGAAGGCAGACATACACACAGACGGACAGACAGACTGAAGGAGATACAGACAGGAAGGCAGACATACACACAGACGGACAGACAGACTGAAGGAGATACAGACAGAGAGGCAGACATACACACAGACGGACAGACAGACTGAAAGAGATACAGACAGGATGGCAGACATACACACAGACGGACAGACAGACTGAAGGAGATACAGACAGGAAGGCAGACATACACACAGACGGACAGACAGACTGAAGAGATACAGACAGGAAGGCAGACATACACACAGACGGACAGACAGACTGAAGGAGATACAGTCAGAAAGGCAGATATACACACAGACGGACAGACAGACAGAAGGAGATACAGACACGAAGGCAGACATACACACAAACGGACAGACAGACTGAAGGAGATAGGAAGGTAGATATACACACAGACGGACAGACAGACTGAAGGAGATAGGAAGACAGACTGAAGGAGATAGGAAGGTAGACATACACACAGACGGAAAGACAGACTGAAGGAGATACAGACACGAAGGCAGACATACACACAGACGGACAGACAGACTATACAAGATAGATAGAAAGGCAGACATACACACAGACGGACAGACAGACTGAAGAAGATACAGACAGGAAGGCAGACATACACACAGACGGACAGACAGACTAAAGGGGATACAGACAGGATGGCAGACATACACACAGACGGACAGACAGACTGAAGGAGATACAGACAGGATGGCAGACATACACACAGACGGACAGACAGACTGTAGGAGATACAGACAGAAAGGCAGTCATACACACAGACGGACAGACAGACTGAAGAAGATACAGACAGGAAGGCAGACATACACACAGACGGACAGACAGACTGAAGAAGATACAGACAGGAAGGCAGACATACACACAGACGGACAGACAGACTAAAGGGGATACAGACAGGATGGCAGACATACACACAGACGGACAGACAGACTGAAGGAGATACAGACAGGATGGCAGACATACACACAGACGGACAGACAGACTGTAGGAGATACAGACAGAAAGGCAGTCATACACACAGACGGACATACAAACTGAAGGAGATACACACAGACGGACAGACAGACTGAAGAAGATACAGAGAGAAAGGCAGACATACACACAGACGGACAGACAGACTCTACAAGACAGACAGAAAGGCAGACATACACACAGACGGACAGACAGACACGTAGCTGTATCAACGCGTGTCATTGAAGTGGGCTGAGGAGCAGCTTGCAGGAAGTTGTGTTGACGTTCAGAGCCATTCGTACTTCCTGAATCCGCATGAAGTCTTGTCGGCATCCCCACCAACATCCCCATCCTTACCCCCCACTCCCCCACCCACCCACCCACCCCTCATCTTGGGGTAGCAGGCACGGGTGTCTCAGTCTGGCATAAGACGTGAAGCCAATTTGCGCAGCATTTTAAATGTTTAGCAAGTGGAACAGCTGAACGCGAGTGCATTTGTTTAAGTAGATTTTATTGCTTGATTACTTGTACGTTTGCTAGCTTATTCATTGCTTGGCTGTTTATTTACTTGTTTTAACATTTCTTTTGTAATCATTATATTGAATTTCGATGAAAAGTCTTAATCGAATGATTTGGAAAATTAAGACAACGTTAGTCTGTCACTCGCAGTAAACAAATCACAGCGAATTCTTGAAAACAATCATGAACATGGTGCTGGGACAGCTTGTACTGCAGGGTCAATGGCTTGAAGAAGAGATTTCCATCGTCAGTGTGTGTTTCCATTCATTTTGCACCATCGCCCTGCACTTCACAATGGAAGTCGTCCCCCTGACCTCCCGTCCCCTTGACCTCCCGTCCCCTTGACC
>JAWQFJ010016292.1:0-18264 GCA_034096865.1 Theodoxus fluviatilis | reverse complement strand
GCTATTCCTTTTATCACCATGAGGGCCCAACATCGGACTTAGTGGCCTCAAATTTAGTATTTCAACAACAAAAAAATCCAATTGCACTTCCCAGCGCATACATAACAAGATAAACCACATTACAAAATAAGACCAACACAAAACGGTGATCCGCAGATCAGCCAGTCACCAAGTAAAGCCAACCACCATTCTCCTGTTTTCTACTTCATCTCTTATGCACTATACAATACTACTTATTTCTGCATTTAATCATATATGGATCAATCTCGCAACATCAGAAATTTTAGCCAGTATCAAGCTTCCTGGCCGAACCCTTTACGACTTCCCAGCAGAGTATTGCGGTGGAGAACTATCCTAACTAGTTAGCGAAACGAATAACGCAATATATCTGTCATTAAAACCCCAATAACTAAGACATGAAAGACAAGATGGATCATTTCCTGAATGGTAAGTGTGTAAAACACGGCGGCAACTCAACAAGGTTTGAAAGCATCTATGTTATTAACCTCAGTGCAATTCTCGTAGATTTGACTACACTTATCCAATTAGTGGTGTCTGTTTCAAGTATAGAAAGCCAAGTCAACAACGAAATGCGGCATGCATAGAAGAGTTTACTGAAATAAACTCTATCCATTGTTACAGCTTACAAAACAATAATCTCCAACAAAAGGAGCAACAAAAAAAGGGGCACAGGGTGAGCAGCACCTCACTAAGTGTGAAGCCCACAGTATCAGAGCTCTACCATTTCTATTTGAGAGACACGCAATCACAACCAAGGAAACTGTGTACCATGGGGGGGGGGCAAGCACTACGGTAGGGCACATTCTAAAGTAAGCCATAAGACTTGTGGCGATCTCAGACGTTCAAACTTGCAAAGAGAATTCAAGCGCACACAAGACAGGAAGGTTCGAAAACCACACAATTGTTATTCAATTCCAGCGACCATACTCAAAGTGGCTCCTTCCGCAAAATGTCATCCCGATCAAGCACTTATCTGAATCTAGAGTTTTGAGTAGACTGAAAAAGCGCTGACCTGCATCACTATGTGACCCACAATCTTCACTTTAGCCACGTGAGTTGGAGGTTGGTAGGCTAGCATGATGGGATAAGGCTAGGACATGCGGGTGCGAGATCAATGTATAAATCAACCGCAGTCAATAGGTTCAGTCCTGGGAAAAGGCATAGCAAACAAGGGGGAAGTATGAGAAAAGGCAAAGCAAGGGAGCAATTTTGGGAACCAGTTGCCAAAATAAGAGCACTAGGAGGCAGTAATAGACTTGGGATTATAGTTGATTCTGACAGCAGCGAAGGGAACGTTCTTGGTGAAATGGTCTAAGCAACGTAGGGCGTATGGGAAAGGCAGGCAAAGGGGCAGCTTTGTGGAAATCAAGGGCAGCAAGGGGAAGATTGATACAACGGGGAGGCAGTTCGAGGATAGAGAATGCGCAGCTAAAAAGGGTGCAGTTTGGGAATATAGGGTAAGCAGGGGACAATGAGGGCAGTAAAATGGGAGATATACGGCTGGGCAAGCAGTACGGAACACAGTTTGCGAAGAAGAGGGCAGGCACAGGGGGGGGCAGTATGTGGCACACAAATGCAGCCAAAGAACCCGTGACGAGTAATGGGAAATAGCTGCTATGTAAAAAGCAATGAGTAGCAATGTATGGGAGGCTATAAGCCAGCTAGACATATAATGTGGGCATATAGGTCTGAAATAGTAAGTACAGCTAGCGGCAGCCATCCGTGAATGGGGCGTTCGAGGGGCAAAGAGGGCAACGATAAGATGAGAGAACAGTATCACAGTGGTCGGATCAGCAATTGAGAGAAGTAGTGCATTGGCATGCAGGGGCTTACAGTATGCGAAAAGTCGCAGTCAACAGAGGGCGGCTAAGTATGCCGCAAAGGGCAGGCAAGGGGCATATGCGGAATGACAGAGCGACCAGGCAGGCAGGGCAGTATGCGAGGAAATGAGCGCAGGCTAGGGCCTGCATCACGGGTGGAATGCAAGGCAGCAGGAGGGGTGGACAAGGGGGAGGTGCTCAGTATCGGGAACAGGACATGAAGGACAATGAGTCCATAGGCGGGCCATAGTGTCATAGGGATAGTTGACCTGGCAGCAAAGAGCAAGTACTGCGGGGAAAGGCGCAAGGGAGCGCAGTATGGGAAAAGGCAGCAAGGGGGCAGTATAGCGGAAAGAGCAAGGCAAAGGGGGCAGGCATGGGACAGGACAGCAAGGGCTAGTATGGAAAGGGATAAGTGTGAGGGGCAGTAATCGGGAAAAAAAAAGGCAATGCCCAAGCTTCAGTCCATTGGGACATAGAGTACGTTGTCAGCAAAGCGGTGAGGCAGTATGTGTCCGGTAAAGAGGCATGAGCCAAAAGGCGCAGATAATGGGGAAAACGAGCAGCAAGCGGACAGTGATGAATGATATGGGAAAAGAGCGCATGGGAGGGATCGAATCTATGTAGAACTAGAATAATCATGCATAGGGGGAACACTCTGTTGATCTCACTAAACTATATATCTAAGTAAGTCCAAAAACAATGATGTAACGTGTAATACAAGCATAGTTGCGTGAGTCATAAGGGAGAAGACTTTAAGTGTTATTGAATGACTGTCAAACTGCCTAAGAGCTGAATGCCCTTGAGTTGTCCCAGATTGCAAAGGGAAATAGTGACTACAGCCACGGGAAATGATATACGACTATCGCGTCAGCACTAAGCATAACAATCACCCACCACACATTATGCAAACGCAATGTCATGCACAACGCACTCATACCTCATCAATCCAAGTTCTTTCTATCTGAAAATCACACACCACAAATATATAATGAACATCACACAGAATTTGACATACTCTAGCAAATCTTTAAACTGGTACCTGTCCCCTGGATACTAAGTAGCATGAAGTAGCTGGGGAATACTCAGACATATCAATATATACCATGATCCCATCATAGGGGGTGACTCGAACCATAGAATACAATAATACATAAACCCGATATGGAATCAGTGACCGAATAGTGTGTTTTCATACATGGCACGCTGACAAAGCACAACTACACCTAGACCATTTGGTCATTCAGGCTTGAATATCGGTCCCACGAGATTCTTACATCTAGCCGTTACGGCTTAGTCCAACTAGAATTCAATACCGCCAGCACGTATAACATCATCGAAATGAGACATCATCCATGAACTCTCGTCTGTAGGAAATTCCACCACGAGTGACAAAAATACTGCCACACGTGGCAAATCATTAATAGCCGCCCTAACGACTTCTCAGCTTTAATCTTGGGGACTCTGAAATATTCGTCGTTGTGGTGTTTTACTCGATGCATATGTACAAATTTTATTTCCATGGGCGACAACTGTTTGGATTGGTTATACCAGAAAAATTAGAGCGGTGTACTTAGGACACAAGTCGCACGCCCACAAAAACGAATCCCAGCTCAACAAACACAAATCAAACATCTAATACCCCAAACCGGTTCTTATCCTACTTCTAATATTCCTATACAACCGACTTCACCCAACAACAGACGGAGAGCAGCCATGGTCATATACGAAACACCATGGTGTGAACTGATGTTATCATTATTATATACCAAGCGTTCTCCACATACGATCCACAACATGCTCGTATCGATTCAATCTGCGCTGCTCAGATAGTAACACTCACAGCAAATAATTATCAAAATCGATATCAGATTGCCCCCGTATTTGCACAGGATGAAATGTTCATTAAAACAACTGACAGCGAACATCGCAACTGAAAAGAGTGTAGTGTTGAGAAAAAACGAAGCACCTCTCGTCGCTTTTGTCAACCGGGGCGACGAGGGGGGGGGGGGGGGTGTTTCCGGGGTTTCCGGGACACAAATGAATAGCCCACAGAATTCCCCCCCCCCCGCCCCCCCCCCCCATACACGAAAAAATTTAAACAAATTTAAAAATTTTTTTTCTTCAGCTAACAAAACTGCTTGCCTGACAGATCGAGTAATGATCATGATTATAATGCGCCAGAATGGACCATTTTGCAGTTACAAACCCACCCACCCCGCTCTCTCTCTCTCTCTCTCTCTCTCTCTCTCTCTCTCTCTCTCTCTCTCTCCGTCTCTCTCTCTCTCACGTTGGCAAAACTCCCCACTCGAGCTTGCCTTTTCATTTCTACGCATTCTGCCAATCTTGCACGTTGTGTTTAGCAACACAGGAGTCCTTCAGTAGTCTGACAACAGCTGAAAATACTTGCACGAGACAAATGCCAGCTATGAACATCTTCGCATTAATTTTTTGCTTGGTTTTGCTGTGTTGGCGGCCCAAATCCGAGCATAGGCGAGAGGTTTGCGGCTTGTTGACCTAAGGGAGGTAACTCCTGACGCTGCCGCGTGTGGCTTGTGGTCAAGGGGGAGACAACTTTGTCACGTATATGTGCGAGAGAGAGAGAGAGAGAGAGAGAGAGAGAGAGAGAGAGAGAGAGAGAGAGAGAGAGAGAGAGAGAGAGAGACAGACAGAGAGTTAGCGAGCAACGATACGTTTCGACTAAATCTTCGTCTTCTTCCCGAAACGAAGATTTCTTTGTTGTCGCTCTCCTTCGCCTCACACAACCAAGTTTTCCAGTAAAACATGACATACAGTTAGCATAATTTTGTTTTCATAATGATCGTTCTTTAACTATCAATTTCATTTGCTTGCATTTGCTGACGACTGCGATTTTTGTTGCAGACGAGCTGCGTGTGTGTGGTAGGTGCATGGCTGTCGAGCATGGCAGTCGATGTTGTAGCGTGGATGGGATATCGAGAGGACAAGTTGGGCCGGTGACTTTTCTAACTTCTTTATTCCCTTCTTTACATGGCAGCGTACAAGGGCACACAACACAAACCGTGTCCACTCCCTCCCCTGTTCGCCTGCCGACTCCCCTTCTCCCTCCTTCTCTCCCCCTCCCACTCTCCCCCTGGCCCCACCCCTCGTTCTGAATGGCTGAGAGAGTCCTAGAACCTCTGACCAATTAGAGGTTCCTTTAACTTTCACACTCCAACACCCACAGGTGCCAACCAGAGCCCCAGATGTTCTGAACAGAACTCCATTCTCCCTCTGATTGACAGGGCTTGTCCCTAATCGTTCCCACAGGCAGATTCCTTTAGCTTTCACACTCCAACCCCCCACAGGTGCCAAGCAGAGCCCCAGATGTTCTGAACAGAACTCCATTCTCCCTCTGATTGACAGGGCTTGTTCCTAATTGTTTCCACAGGCACAATCGCTCCTTCTATAATCAACTCCAATTCTCTCTTATCTGACAGGGCTTGTCCCTTGTTCCCACGGGCACCATCGCTCTTTCTATGGTCATTCTTTGATATCCCGACGTACATTCCTTTACAAAGAGCTCCCACGTAATACAACGCTACAAAACTACGGAATTCCCAATACTCGAATGCATACTAGGGATACTACAGTAAAAGAATCTACTAATAAAATCATGCAATCGATGGCTCTACAACCGGGAGGAGAAGCAGTTTGATTCTCACTACTGGTGAACGAGAAAGGCTAAACAGCTAGCGCTGCCCGTACCCTACTTACTACATGTGCATGAGATATCTTGAGTTGCCGCTCCGTGCCAAGCACAGACGCTGCCTGCCTGCCTGCCTTGCCTTCCGTTTGGTTTCCATGGTTTTGTTTGCAATTGCTGTGTTGTACCACGTGATATGCATTTCGTTTCAGTCAGCACTAATAGTGTCTTCCATTTGGTTTCCATGGTTTTGTTTGCAATTGCTGTGTTGTACCACGTGAAATGCGTTTCGTTTCAGTCAGCACTAATAAGCCTTGTTCAGGAGGCGCAGCGATTCAGAGTGCTGCTCAGCGCTGCATGTCATTCACTCCTGAACGGCCAATTTGGGGCGTGCTTCACTCAGCGCTGAGCAGCGCTCTGCATCACCGATCCGAGATGATGCAGAATGATTTTGCATCATTTCAAAATGGCCTCTTCGATCCCGCACTGGCCGTCGACGCGTAAAATAACCCTCAGAAACATCATTTTGCTACTGGAACGGGCATTATTTGCCCCAAGCGTTCTGTATGTGCAAGTAATGGCAAGTAAGGATGACACAGTAGTGGATTTTATTCATGCAGAATTTTGGTTTTCATGGTTTTGTTTGCAATTGCCCCCCCCCCCCCCCCCCCCCCGGCAACATAATATATATATATATATATATATATATATATATATATATATATATATATATATATATTCTGCAGTAACAAAATCCGCTGCCTGAAAGTGGTAGCCTAATGATCATGATTATAATGCGCCAGAATGGACCATTTTGCAGTTACAACCCCCCCCCCCCCCCCCCCCCCCGCTTTTCTGGATCTTTCACGTTTCGGTTGAGCACTTTTACCCCCCCCCCCCCCCCCCCCCCGCTCGTAAAAAAAGTTTGGAAACCCCCCCCCCCCCCAAAAAAAAAAGAACTGATCCGCCCCTGTGTCATAACTGCTGGCATGCAAACTATCTGCATGAGTGGTTGAAAGCAGCCAGGAACTGGTGACGACACACCCAAAAGTTTGAGAGGCTGAGGAACTCATACAGTTGCGTTACCCTGGTGACAAGAGGAGTAATACATAACAAACAACCAGAGAATGTATACTACTTTCACGCTGTGTAACATGCAAGAACCTCTAAGATTTGGAGGCAGAGAGTTGTGGTTAACCCCTGCATACTCTCGATAATTTGGAAGAATGTCACTTTGGACTCACTCACTTACTCCAGTCTTCAAGGCGGCAGACCTCGGCCTGATCCTGGACTCCTCGTACGGCGAGGGCCAGACGAACTTCCTCAAGCAGGTGGATTTCGTGAGATGCGCGGTGCAGCAGTTCCCTGTTGGACCTGACAACTTCCAGGTGGCTCTGGTCACCTTCTTCTCGGGTGTGGATGTCAAGTTCCCTCTGGACCGTTACTCCACCTGCACCGCCCTGACCTCCGCCCTTACGCACGTGACCTATGTGCCCGGAGAAACGTACACTCGTGAGTCGACACAGTAGACTACAGAAGCATTTTGAATTAAATTCAATGCTTTTTAAGACTTTGAGTGAGATAGTCAAGTTACTTTTCAACATAGATTTGATAGACCAATGGAAGAGACGATGGTGAACGGAAATGGTGTACAGGAGAAGCTCTGCTGGGGAAGAAGTGCTAGCTCGAAATACTCAGAAACCCAGACAAACAAGCACAAAGAGTGGGAAGCATAAAAACAGAACCGGTGCGTTTCTGGCATCACACCCAATAGTCTTTGAGTGGTCTCATAATCAGAGAGCACCTCTCAAAGCTGCAATCGATGGAGTTTGTCTTCAGGTCTGCCGTCTTTATCCCTCCAGGTTTACTGGAGCTCCTACAGACTTTATCTGTCTGTCTGTCTGTCTGTCTGTCTGTCTGTCTGTCTGTCTGTCTGTCTGTCTGTCTGTCTGTCTGTCTGTGTGTCTGTCCCGACTCCACGGCTGATTTCTCAAAAACTACTGGACGGATTTCCTTGACATTTTGCACACTAACTGGAAGTTAGGTCCGATTGAATGTATCAAATTTTCAGAATCGAGGCTTGAAGAGAAAGTGGTTGTTTAAGGTCGTACACTCCAGAGCGCCTCCCCAAATACGCGATTCATGGAATGGCGAAATTGCGTAATGTGTGACGTCATCAACAACGTGACGTCATTTGCGAGTAGAGTTTTGATGATAATAGATTTTGAGAACATTGGTGAAAGGATAAAAACCGCTGGCGCTGAACCTCCAGGTTTTGGCATTTAAGAAAAGATTGGGTTCGAACCCGCAACCTCTCGAGAAAAGAGGGGGAAAACACACACACACATAAAAACACAAAAAAACCACAACCTCTCGAAAAAAGAGAAGAAAAAAAAAGTTTCAGCGCAGAATCAAACCTGGTCATGCATGACCAAGAGTCGAACGCTCTACCAGCTGAGCCATTAGAGAATTGCTATGACGGAGTGTTTGTAAAGCATGTAAATCCACTTCTAAGCTATCGGCCCACGAACAATCAACCATATATTTTAAACATGATGGATAGGTTCAGGAAGCTCCTATTATGACATGCTTTGCTTTCCTTTGGCATGTCATAGACGCTGAATTAACACTCACACAGTCACACAGAGGAGGAAGTGTATTATAGATGTTCAACCCAGACATGTGCATTCGTACTCATTCAGTGATTCACGCACACACCGTGTGTGGTTACCGTGGTTACGTTAGTGTTTTCTTCGCGTAGACACTGATCTATATCTAAATACGTGGAGTAGATAGAAAAAAATGGCTAGCAAGAAAAAAGAGACAAAGGCAAGGGCAAAAAACTTCAGTGAAACCGAAATGAGTGTGTTGGTCCTGAAATGCGCCGCTTACATAAAATCTAAGCGCAAGAAGGACTTGCAGGACGGGCGTGAGGCTGGTGTTGAGGAAGAATGTGAAGTAGACGTGCTTGCGAACGTGGAAGAATGTGGAGGTGGTTTGTAACTTTGTTCATGTAGCAAAGAACGTGTATGATTACTTGTGTTTGTGAGTGTAGATTGTCTATGAAAGAATGTGTAGAGTTAACACGTGCAAAATGCGTGATAGCGTCATAAGTGCCTGACGACGTCATTCTTTCGGTTGCTGTGCCTTTGAATAATTCTGGGTTCGACTGATTTCTTTATGGATCTCGTCGGTGATGGCCAAGATTTCCTTTCGATGGAATCGAAACTTTCTGAACACCTCTCTTCATCATTAAATACTTCTAACGGGTGCCTTCGGTCTCGGAATACTCGGTTTTTCCTTAACAGATTGTCATGAATTCGTTTCTTAAGCACAATCGCTGCCATCTTGCCTCTCTCGATAACCCCGGTTTATCTATTTATCTTGCCGACTTCGGGAGAATAGTTTAACACTCTGCTTTGACGCGAGTTTAGGGCTAAATCGCCGTCATGAATAGGAGAATTTAAACCGAAGTCAAGATAAATCGGGGATAGGAGATAAATCGAGTGTTAAAAAGATAAATCGCCGTCGTGAATACGGGCCAAGAGCAATAAAAATACAGCCAGAGAACTACCAGAATCGGCGATAGGCCCTGGACGCCTAAGCAAGCCGAAGAATTCTATTCTATTCTATTCTATTCACCCTCCTTCAAAAATCTCCTCGCAAATGACGTCACGTTATTCGACGTCAAATGATCACGTCACAAATTTTGCAAAATGGAGTCTGTTGAATCGTTTTCATTGAAACACCAAAATGTAAAAAAGTCACTTTTTTTTCAAACCTCGATTCTGAAAATTTGATAATATTGAATGGGACCTAACTTCCAGTCAGTGTGCAAAATCTCAAGGAAATCCGTCCAGTAGTTTTTGAGATATAGGCCGTGGAGACGGGACAGACACACAGACAGACAGACAGACAGACAGACAGACAGATAAAGTCTGTAGGACCTCCAGTAAACCTGGAGGGATAAAGAAGGATTTTTTACGATGCAAGTAGTCAATTGATGGAATGGCGACCCACTCTACAGCCACGCCCCTTTTCTCGCTGTATCTCGCGTGGTTGTAGTTGCTGGCGCCAAAATGGCTTCCGAATGAACGCACATTCGTTGCGTTGTATTCCGGACATCATTTGTGTCTCATTTTTGCCAGACAGTGAGAAGATTTCTCAGACTGTGATAGACAGGGGTATGAATAAATACTATTCATGTTATTTAGACGAAATTAAGATCTATTAGCAAGCGGATTAAACGGTGGAGGTGACAGCTCGGTGCTTCAGATCAATGCGCCGCACATTATGTATCAACTTTATTTCCATCTTGACGCTGCTAAGCAGAAGATCAACCAACCATCCTCATTGCTCGTGCATGGCTGGGTAAGTGTTGTTGTTGTTTTTTAAATCATTTATCTGTTACGTGTTTGATGGAGTAACCGAAGCTCGCATTCCAAAATTGTAGAACCTACTCTTGAAGTGTGTGTGGAGCCAAAAAGCTTGCGCAACTGTCCTTCGCACTGACTGTCCTATGCACGGACTGTCCTTTGCATTAACTGTCCTTCACACTGACTGTTCTATGCACTGACTGTCCGATGCACTGACTGTCCTATGCACTTTTACACTGACCAGTGCACAGAATGACCGGCATGTGTCCGAAGCACTGGTGAGCGCGACAAAAACTTTGAGCGGACTGCTAGATCTTTACCCACTGTAGAAAGCGCACTTCCCCTCCTCTCCTTCGTGACAATCTCCTTGTCAGTGCATAGAACAGTCAGTGTGAAGGACAGTTAATGCATAGGACAGTCAGTGCAAAGGACAGTTGTGCAAGCTTTTTGGATCCACACACAACACTTCAACAGTAGCTTAGGTTACTCCATCAAACACGTAACAGATAAATGATTTAAAAAAAAATCACTTACCCAGCCTTGCACGAGCAACGAGCAATGCATGACCAGGTTCGATTCTGCGCTGAAAATTTTTTTCCTCTTTTTTCGAGAGGTTGTGGGTTCGAACCCAACCTGGTTTTTTGTGTTTTTGTGTGTGCGTGTTTTTTCACCCTCTTTTCTTGAAAGGTTGCGGGTTCGAATCCGATCTTTAAAATATATATATATATATATATGCCAAAACCTGGAGGTTCAGCGCCAGCGGTTTTTATCAGGATTTCAGACTCACCCTTTAACCTTTCATTAATAGATTGAATACCTTTAGCTAGAGTGAAATCGATGTGTGTGCAAGGTTTTAAAAATCAGCGTCTGTCAAGGGCAACGAGTACTTTTTAAATATTCGATAACATGACCATTAACTTCCGTATTGCACAACCGCCAGATCCGTTCAATAGACATACATGTATATCTTCCACGGGTTTAAATTGGTAAAGCAAGGAAGCGCCATTATGGTCAGGCAGTACAAGAGCACGTCGCACGGAACCCTGTGAAAAGCTACGCATACAGAGCTCTGTCACACGTAACACCCTGCTGTGTTTCTCTGCTCTGCAGACTTGACCCTCGCCAAAATGCGCACGGATGTCATGACGTCAACACGCAGTGCACGTGCCAACGTGCCCAAAATCGTGGTGCTGCTGATCGACGGTCAGTCCTTTGACCGCTCTAGGACACAGCAGGAAGCCAAGCTTCTCAAGGACTCGGGCGTCGTCGTCATCGTTGGGGGCATCGGCACCGGCGTCAACATGGCGGAGCTGAACGCCATGGCAACGGACGCCCAGCACGTGTTCACCGTGAAGAACTTCGACGCTCTGCGCTCCATCTCCCAGGAGTTGACATCACAGACGTGCAAAAGTGAGCTGCCTGCAGGCGTGTCTATTCAAGCTCAGTCTTTACAATGATGTATCCAGACAATACTGCAAAGACGTTAAGATCAATGAATAGGCAGGCGCATTCAATTTACGTTTCAGCGCTGAATAGTGATTCGCGTTGATTTATTGGAAGGTTAATATTTCATCTCTCGGATTTTTGCCTCATGACTGTCTATGATATCACACATACACACACACGCGCGCGCGCGCGCGAGCGCACACAGACGCACACACACGCGCCGAGCGCGCGCGCGCACACACACATTTCTAACAAACAAATCCCTCTGCATATTCCTTTGGACATCAAACAATTCTGTGTCTTCCTTTTTTCCATTGGGAAGAACAGAGCAGCAATATCTTAATGAACCGGTTCCCCTCCGGTGACGACGAAAGATCGTTATGAAATGCTTAAAAAGTCAAATAGAAGGAAGACGTTAGTTGGAACTGATCTAATCTTTACCGCGACCGACTGCACACAAAATTTTGTCAGCGTGTGTATTTGAACTCATGCTCGGCAAGAACGTTTACCTCCAAAGCTCTTTGTTTCCGTTTGCAGGTGCAGGAAAATTTACCACTTTGACAGGTATGCCTATTTATGAAAAGTGCAAAAAACAACTCTATGATTCAGTGGATCGGTTATCTTGTTTGTTTGTTTGTTTATCCTTTCATGAGCTTCTGATGAGACATTTTGTTGGCGTCAATTTTTCCACAAGCCACATTTTTCGCACGTCACGTCTGCGTAGCTATAACAAAAGTGTGAGAATTAACTTTCGGCCAAAATGTTACAAAAGCATGTTTACCCTCATACAGACTGGTGGGGTTAATGAGCATTGCTAAACTCAGTAATTATGCACATTGTGCTTGGATCAGTTTCTTATTATTTTCAGCCCCAACTACCACTACTACCACCATCCCATCTACCACACCGTAACTACTACCTCAACTACCACCCCGACTACCACCCCGACTATCACTCCAACTACCACCCCGACCACTACTCCAACTACCACCCCTACCACTACCCCAACTACCACCCCTACCACTACCCCAACTACCACCCCTACCACTACCCCAACTACCACCCCTACCACTACCCCAACTACCACCCCGACTACCACCCCGACTATCACTCCAACTACCACCCCGACCACTACTCCAACTACCACCCCTACCACTACCCCAACTACAACCACGACCACTACTCCAACTACCACCCCTACCACTACCCCAACTACCACCCCTACCACTACCCCAACTACCACCCCTACCACTACCCCAACTACCACCACGACCACTACCCCAACTACCACCACGACCACTACCCCAACTACCACCACGACCACTACCCCAACTACCACCACGACCACTACCCCAACTACCACCCCAACTACCACCCCAACTACCACCCCAACTACCACCCCAACTGCCACCCCGACCACCACTCCAGCTACCACCCCGACCACCACTCCAACTACCATCCCGACTATCACCCCGACTACCACCCCAACTACCACCCCAACTGCCACCCCGACCACCACTCCAGCTACCACCCCGACCACCACTCCAACTACCATCCCGACTATCACCCCGACTACCACCCCAACTACCACCCCAACTGCCACCCCGACCACCACTCCAGCTACCACCCCGACCACCACTCCAACTACCATCCCGACTATCACCCCGACTACCACTCCAACTACCATCCCGACCACAACTCCAACCACCATCCCAACTACCACCCTGACCACCACTCCAACCACCACCCCAACCACTACCCCAACTACCACCCCGACCACCATCCCAACTACCACCCCAACTACCACCCCGATCACTACCCCAACTACCACCCCAACCACCATTCCCACTACCACCCTGACCACCACTCCAAGTACCACCCCAACCACCACTCCAACTACCACCCCGACCACCACTCCAACTACCATCCCAACTACCACCCTGACCACCACTCCAACCACCATCCCAACTACCACCCTGACCACCACTCCAATTACCACCCTGACCACCACTCCAACTACCATCCCAACTACCACCCTGACCACCACTCCAACCACCATCCCAACTACCACCCTGACCACCACTCCAACTACCACCCTGACCATCACTCCAACTACCATCCCAACTATCACCCCGTCCACCACTCCAATTACCACCCCAACCACCACCCCAACTACCACCTCTACCACCACTCCGACTACCACCTCTACCACCACTCCGACTACCACCCCGACCACCACTCCAACTACCATCCCAACTACCACCCTGACCACCACTCCAAGTACCACCCCGACCACTACCCCAACTACCACCTCGACAACCCTTTAACTTCCACGCCGACCAACCCCCAATTACCACCCCGACCACCACTCCAACTACCACCCCGACTAGCACTCGAACTACCACCCCGACCACTACCCCAACTGCCACCTCTACCACCACTCCGACTACCACCCTGACTACCACTCCAACTACCACCTCGACCACTACCCCAACTACCACCCCGACCACTACCCCAACTACCACCCCGACCACCACTCCAACTACCACCCCGACCACCACTCCAACTACCACCCCGACCACCACTCCAACTACCACCCCGACCACTACCCCAACTACCACCCTGACCACCACTCCAATTACCACCCCGACCACCACTCCAACTACCACCCTGACCACCACTCCAATTACCACCCCGACCACCACTCCAACTACCATCCCGACCACCACTCCGACTACCACCACGACCACCACTCCAACTACCATCCCGACCACCACTCCGACTACCACCCTGACCACCACTCCAACTACCACCCCAACTACCACCCCGACCACCACTCCAACTACCACCCCGACCACCACTCCAACTACCACCCCGACCACCACTCCAACTACCACCCCGACCACCACTCCAACTACCACCCCGACCACCACTCCAACTACCACCCCGACCACCACTCCAACTACCACCCCGACCACCACTCCGACTACCACCACGACCACCACTCCAACTACCATCCCGACCACCACTCCAACTACCACCACGACCACCACTCCAACTACCATCCCGACCACCACTCCGACTACCACCCTGACCACCACTCCAATTACCACCCCGATCACTACCCCAACTACCACCCCGACCACCATCTCAACTACCATCCCGATCACTACCCCAACTACCACCCCAACCACCACTCCAACTACCACCCCGACCACCACTCCAACTACCACCCCGACCACCACTCCAACTACCACCCCGACCACCACTCCAACTACCACCCCGACCACCACTCCAACTACCACCTCGACCACTACCCCAACTACCACCCCGACCACCACCCCAACTACCACCCCGACCACCACTCCAACTACCACCCCGACCACCACTCCAACTACCACCCCGACCACCACTCCAACTACCACCTCGACCACTACCCCAACTACCACCCCGACCACCACCCCAACTACCACCCCGACCACCACTCCAACTACCACCCCGACCACTACCCCAACTGCCACCTCTACCACCACTCCGACTACCACCCTGACCACGACTCCAATTACCACCCCGACCACCACTCCAACTACCATCCCGACCACCACTCCGACTACCACCACGACCACCACTCCAACTACCATCCCGACCACGACTCCAACTACCACCCCGACCACCACTCCGACTACCACCCTGACCACCACTCCAATTACCACCCCAATCACTACCCCAACTACCACCCCGACCACCATCCCAACTACCATCCCGATCACTACCCCAACTACCACCCCAACCACCATCCCAACTACCATCCCGATCACTACCCCAACTACCACCCTGACCACCACTCCAGCTACCACCCCGACCACCACTCCAACTACCATCCCAACTACCACCCTGACCACCACTCCAACTACCATCCCAACTACCACCCTGACCACCACTCCAACTACCATCCCAATTACCACCCCGACCACCACTCCAACTACCACCCTGACCACCACTCCAACTACCACCCTGACCACCACTCCAGCTACCACCCCGACCACCACTCCAACTACCATCCCAACTACCACCCTGACCACCACTCCAACTACCATCCCAACTACCACCCTGACCACCACTCCAACTACCATCCCAACTACCACCCTGACCACCACTCCAAGTACCACCCCGACCACTACCCCAACTACCACCTCGACAACCCTTTCAACTTCCACGCCG
Organism: Theodoxus fluviatilis; assembly: GCA_034096865.1. Taxonomy (NCBI): domain Eukaryota; kingdom Metazoa; phylum Mollusca; class Gastropoda; order Cycloneritida; family Neritidae; genus Theodoxus; species Theodoxus fluviatilis. The sequence goes on along the minus strand of JAWQFJ010016292.1, from coordinate 2,716 downwards.
ACCAACCCCCAATTACCACCCCGACCACCACTCCAACTACCACCCCGACTAGCACTCGAACTACCACCCCGACCACTACCCCAACTGCCACCTCTACCACCACTCCGACTACCACCCTGACTACCACTCCAATTACCACCCCGACCACCACTCCAACTACCACCTCGACCACTACCCCAACTACCACCCCGACCACTACCCCAACTACCACCCCGACCACTACCCCAACTACCACCCCGACCACCACTCTAACTACCACCCCAACTACCACCCCGACCACCACTCCAACTACCATCCCGACCACTACCCCAACTGCCACCTCTACCACCACTCCGACTACCACCCTGACCACGACTCCAATTACCACCCCGACCACCACTCTAACTACCACCCCGACCACCACTCCAACTACCACCCCGACCACCACTCTAACTACCACCCCGACCACCGCTTCAACTACTACTCCAACTACCACCCCGACCACCACTCCGACTACCACTCCAACTACCATCCCGACCACCACTCCAACAACCACTCCAACTACCACTCTGACCACCACTCCAACTACCACCCCGACCACCACTCCGACCACCACTCCAACTACCATCCCGACCACCACTCCGACTACCACTCCAACAACCACTCCAACTACCACTCTGACCACCACTCCAACTACCACCCCGACCACCACTCCAACTACCATCCCGACCACCACTCCGACTACCACTCCAACAACCACTCCAACTACCACTCTGACCACCACTCCAACTACCATCCCGACCACCACTCCGACCACCACTCCAACTACCACTCCGACCACCACTCCAACTACCACTCTGACCACCACTCCAATTACCATCCCGACCACCACTCCAACTACCACCCCGACCACCACTCCGACTACCACTTTAACAACCACTCCAACTACCACTCTGACCACCACTCCAACTACCACCCCGAACACTACCCCGACCACCACTCCAACTACCACCCCGAACACTACCCAAACTACCATCTCGACAACCCTTCCAACTTCCACGCCGACCACCACCTCAACTACCACCCCGACAACTACCCCAATTACCACCCTGATTACATCAACAATGACAACATCGCGTAAGTTCATGCAGTGATGCCTGTTAAGCGCTCTTTGTTGTTCTGAAAGGTGTGTGTGTGTGTGTGTGTGTGCGTGTGTGTGCGTGCGTGTGTGCGCGCAAGTGTGTGTATGTATGTGTGTGTGTGTGCGTGTGTATGTATATGCGTGTGTGTGTCTGTTGTGGAAGTTTTTCTCACAGGAACAAAAACAAGCCCTGAATTAGTGGCCTGATCTGATCTGACCTGATCTGATTAAATCTAATCTGATCTAATCCAATCTAATCTAACATATCTACTTTATGCTGTACAGTTTGTGTAGCCAAGGCGCTCGCCGAAAATTCTGTACGTTGTTAGGGTTCACTATGGGTTGTGCGACAAAGCTAGCGTTGTTATTTTTTTAAATAACTTTTTAGTCGCAGAAATGTTGTAATATTAACAACACTTCAACATGCCTTGTGTATTTCAGATGCGTCGAAGATTCCTACATGCCAGCCCATAATATGCCTACTGCCCTGCCCCCCTAGACAAAACCGAAAATCTAATCTTGAAAAAAGACAGCAATGGAGGTGAAATATGTGAATGTGTTTGACACCGTTCCACTTTATGACTACATTTCTACGGACAAATAAATCATAGCACACATATCCGAGTGTTCACACGTGGAAACCTTCCTCTGGTGAACCTCACAGTGTCCCATGACACAAATCTCCCACAATCCCCTTTTCCATGCCGCCCCTTGCTGCCCCGGCCAGTGATGGTGTGGGCCAGCTCTCTAGTTTTCCAACTCAAAGTCATTCTTCTAAATTTTGCAACCACGTGATACACTACAGGCAAGCATTCTCCGAGGTCATCACATGACTGCTAAATTTAGAACAATGAGTGGAAGGAAGGAAACTTGGCAGGGAACAGTTGGGGCCCAGCTGCCAGCTACGTTGGTGCAGGAATGGCAGCAAGGGTCACAGAAAGGTGGTATGGAAGGGTCACAGAAAGGTGGTATGGAAGGGTCACAGAAAGATGGTATGGAAGGGTCACAGAAAGGTGGTATGGAAGGGTCACAGAAAGGTGGTAAGAAAAGTGGTATGAAAGGGTCACAGAAAGGTGGTATGGAAGGGTCACAGAAAGGTGGTATGGAAGGGTCACAGAAAGGTGGTATGGAAGGTTCATAGAAAGATGGTATGGAAGGGTCACAGAAAGGTGGTATGGAAGGGTCACAGAAAGGTGGTATGGAAGGTTCATAGAAAGATGGTATGGAAGGGTCACAGAAAGGTGGTATGAAAGGGTCACAGAAAGATGGTATGGAAGGGTCACAGAAAGGTGGTATGGAAGGGTCACAGAAAGGTGGTAAGAAAAGTGGTATGAAAGGGTCACAGAAAGGTGGTATGGAAGGGTCACAGAAAGGTGGTATGGAAGGGTCACAAAAAGGTGGTATGGAAGGGTCACAGAAAGGTGGTATGGAAGGTTCATAGAAAGGTGGTATGGAAGGGTCACAGAAAGGTGGTATGGAAGGGTCACAGAAAGGTGGTATGGAAGGGTCACAGAAAGGTGGTATGGAAGGGTCACAGAAAGGTGGTATGGGACGGTATGCATCAGTGTACCCATCACACATCACATGGTTCAGTGG
>JAWQFJ010016291.1:12500-24122 GCA_034096865.1 Theodoxus fluviatilis | reverse complement strand
CAGCGAGATAGGGACGTGGCTGTGGAGTGGGTCGCCATTCCATCAACTGACTACTTGCATCGTAAAAAATCCTTCTTTATCCTTTCACCAATGTTCTCGAAATTCATCCTTATCAAAAACCTACTCGCAAATGACGTCACGTTGTTGATGACGTCACACATTTCACAATTTGGCCATTCCATGAATGGAGTATTTGGGGAGGCGATGTCGAGTGTACGACCTTAAAAAACCACTTTCTCATCAAGCCTTGATTCTGAAAATTTGATACATTCAATCGGACCTAACTTCCAGTTAGTGTGCAAAATGTCAAGGAAATCCGTCTAGTAGTTTTTGAGAAATCAGCCGTGGAGTCGGGACAGACACACACGCACACAGACAGACAGATAAAGTCTGTAGAACCTCCAGTAAACCTGGAGGGATAATACCATGAACATCCACACTTCCAGCCTTCTGATGCAGGATCTGTAGAGAGTTTTGCACAAGTAACATGTCTCACACAATCATTGAGTACATGAACGTCTGCTCACGCTCCTCCCCTCCCTGCCAGTCCCCTGATAGAGAATCTGTAAGAAGTTTTGTCTTGTGAAGCTATGGCATCCAAGGTGCACACACTCAATAATGTACAAGTATATCTGCCACACCTCTATTTTCCAGCACCGTGGTGTAGGAGACCAGAATCAGTGGGTAGTGCCAAGCCAAGATGAAGGCGCCGGGCGAAAGTTTATCCACAGGGAAGTATGGAGAAAAGCATCACCAATGAAAGGCTTATATTTGAGTGCAATGTATAAGCAAAATCTGAATAACAAATGAGATTTTCATACTTAACAGCCCGACTTAAAACATGAGTCAACACATATTACAGAGAGATACTAACAATAACAACAACAATAACAACAAAACAAACAACAAAATGAATAATAATAAAAGGGCATCTGTTTTACTCAGTGTATGTAAGAATTCATCATTTCCAAAGTCAGTTTATTTCATTCATCGAAGTTGGAATTTTAGGACTCCACTCCGGAAACATTTAATGTTTTATTCCCAGTCACTTCTCACATGAGTACGATTTTCCTTTTTTTTCTCTCTCTTTTTAAAAGGGGAAAATGGTTGTAACTTCCAGTTATACTCTTGGAATTCATGACACAAAGCTCAAGACACATGATTCCCTTCAAATGCTTTATGAGTTGTTTTTTTTAAGAAGAGATGGCCGGCACTTGCCTGCAGAGGATGAGTGAGAATTCCTGGACTCAGGCAAACTCTGCACCAGACTCTGTAGCACCAGGGTCAGCATTGCTGGATTGCCCTGACCCATGTCCACTGCAAAAATCATCATCATTGTCATTTGCATTGTCGTCGTTGTCGTCATCGTCATCATCATTTCCACAGTCATTACTATCAAGATTATGACGCCATTACCTTAAACAGGACCATCAGAGACCTATTTGTTCTCCCTTCCACTTCAAACATTCACTGTTACTATACATGTACGCACTTGTATTATATTCATTATTGTCATCCAGTAAGTCATTGATCTAGTCCAGATTTTGCAGGCATACCAAGCCTGTGGGTGTCATTAGGTGTATCTCCACAAATCTGCAAACCCCACATCTAATCTTGAGATCAACGGGCTCAACAGCGGGCTCAGAACTTAATAAACAACAACAACAAGAAGGGCAAAGCCCATACGACTCACATGCTTGACCTTGACCTTTATATGACCTTGACCTTCAGGTGACCTTCAAGGTCAAGGTCAAACAACTAAACCTACCAATGACATCATACACAAAGAAATGCTTTACACATTTTTCCTACCAAAATACATGTGACCTTGACCCAAGGTCAAGGTCATCCAAGGTCATGCAACACAAAGCTGTTAATTCAAGACATAGGAAGCACAATGGTGCTTATTGGCACTTTCTACCATGAGATATAGTCACTTTTAGTGGTTCACTACCCCATTTTGGTCACATTTCATAAGGGTCAAAGTGACCTTGACCTTGATGATATGTGACCAAATGTGTCTCATGATGAAAGTATAACATGTGCCCCACATAATTATTAAGTTTGAAACAGTTATCTTCCATAGTTCAGGGTCAAGGTCACTTCAAAATATGTATACAATCCAACTTTGAAGAGCTCCTGTGACCTTGACCTTGAAGCAAGGTCAACCAAACTGGTATCAAAAGATAGAGCTTGCTTTGACCTATATACCACTTGTAGCTAAGGTCGTCATTCTCAATAACGTGGGAGAAAATTGGGAAAATGTGAAAAATTACTGTTTTTGAGACCACATTTATGGCTCCTGTGACCTTGACCTTGAAGCAAGGTCAAGTCACTATGTATGTTTTTTGAGACCTTGTCATCATACACCATCATGCCACATTTGGTGTTGTTAGACTTAATAGTCTCCGAGAAACATCCAACGTTTAAGTTTTTTACGCCCGGACGGACGCCCGGACGGACGGACGGACGGACGGACGACACGGCTGAGTACATAGACTCACTTTTGCTTCGCATGTGAGTCAAAAACCCTCAGGGCTTTTTAATGTGATACTGAACATTAGAAGTCACATTTCCCTTGACTGATTGCACTGAGCCCCCTCTCACCCAGCTGTAGGCAGACAGAGCTGGAGGCCTGGCGCACGCTGGAGGCTGGGTGGCCCAGATTCTGCAGTAGAGCTGCTCTGACTGTCTTCCAGCGCCTCAGCACTGCAGAAAGAGGCAGCCCCTGGAACAGACAATGTCAACCATTATGTCAGTAGGGACAATGGAGGTACTCCAATGACAGAGGCGACTCCCAAAGCCCAACAGCGAGGACAGGAGCAGACCTATCACAGACAGAGTCATGTAGCAGTGCATAGAAGGTGACCCATGGTCCAGAGCCAAAGTGATGACAGTGGGGATGACCTTTGTCATAGGCAAGGCCATAAAGCTCTGTGGCAGAGACATCTGAGTGCAAGCAAAAACTTGCAGTCACTTAGGGCGGCTGGTAGGCACATCATTGGAAACTGCCAAGATCTCAGAGTTGCACCCTTGAACAAAGTGCTTCATTCACACTGCCTCCCCCCCATCCAGGAGTAAAATGGGTAACCCTAATTGCTCATTCAAAACCAGACATCCTACTTAGAACTGACAGAAAAAGTTTCATTCCTCGGGTGCCAGTGAAGGTTGAGCTTAAAAAATGTGATGAATAACGTTGGTGGTTTATCCATAGCCTGGTGGTTTGCTCCCCAGGGAGTTGAGATGAGTTGGAGGGACAAAGAGAGTGACTCGATGACCATGGGGTAAATGGGTGTAGTTAAAGTAACCTCTACTGGGTGAAAAGTGCAAGGTAGAAACCACCTTCATGGCTCTATACTCCTACTGGCTGCAGAGAGACGTCACTGCCAGTTAACCACCAATCAGAGAACCGCAGATCCTGGACAAGTTCAAGGCTGTCTTGCCAAATGTTCGAGTCCTGGCAGAGAATGAACATCTACTCCTGGGCGCCCCACTGTCTATGGCGGCAATCGCACCGGCCATTCGCTCTAAGCAACAGGTGCTTGAGAGGAAGATCAGCCGCCTTGTCCACATCGAACCTCACCCCGCCCTTGTCCTTCTCAAGAACTGTTTCTCCGTCCCTCGTCTTATATACCTCCTCCGAACCTCCGCGGCCTACACCAACACCGATGGCCTCCGAGCAATTGACAACATCATCCGGGAGACGGTGTCCAGGATCGTCAACGTCGACTTCCAACAAGATTCCTGGACACAGGCGACCCTCCCGGTCAGTCTCAGAGGCCTAGGCCTGCTGAGAAGCGAAGATCTGGCGCTTCCGTGTTACATCTCGTCCCTCCACGCCACCAGCTCTCTCGTCGACTCCGTCCTCTCCAGAACCGTTGGACTGGAGGAGACGGGCGAGCTGGTGGAAGCCATCAACGCTTGGAGGTGGAAGAGCCAAACTGAGGAGGAACCAAACAGAGAAGACATATGAAAGCAGAAAGCTTGGGATACTATCTCGTCCAAGCGAACACTGGAGGGCCTCCTTGCTCGGTCAAACCAGGTCTCAGCCGCGCACATCCGAGTGGCAGCCAGAGCAGAAAGTGGAAGCTGGATCCACGCCATCCCAATCCCGTCCCTCGGGCTCCATCTGGACCGCGAGACCGTTAGAATAGCCGTCGCTCAGAGGGCAGGGGCGCCAGTCTGCGAACCCCACCAATGCAGTTGTGGAAGATTAATGGACGTCCTTGGACATCACGCCCTCTCCTGTCGAGCAAGCGCTGGCCGTTTCCCACGCCACTCTGCTTTAAATGACGTGGTGAGACGTGCTCTTCAGAGCGCTGGAATACCATCTGTCCTGGAACCAACCAGGCTCGACAGAGGCGACGGCAAGCGACCAGATGGGATGACCATCTTCCCCTTCTCCAACGGCCGAAGCTTGGTCTGGGATGTGACGAGCGTTGATTCCTTCGCCTCCAGTAACATCATTTCCAGCGCCCTGCAACCGTCATCTGCAGCAGAGGCAGCGGAAGGGGCGAAGAGGACGAAATACCACATCCTGGCCGAACGACACCGCTTCGAGCCCCTCGCCTTCGAGACCACCGGAGTCTTTGGTCCTTGAACACTTAAGACCATCGAGGAAATTGGACGAAGACTGAAGGGGGAGACGGGCGAGCCACGGGGGACCATGTGGCTCAAACAGCGAATCGGGAAGGCTATACTCCGAGGCATTGCCTTCTGTGTCCTTGTCTCATCCAGGTCCCGAGATGAACAATAATTCAAAATGTCATTTATACACTAACCCATACGTGAAGAAGGATAAACCCTTCCCAATATCGCGGAAAGTACATGTCTAAACACTTGAAACGCTTGGCTCAAGCCAATGTGCACAGCAGTCAAGTGAATTTTGACATTGTACAGCATTATTTCGTCGCTTACTCACTCCAGTGAGTTAAAGGGGAGGTAAATCTTCTCCGCCGCAATTTGTGTTGCTAAACGCTAAGAAAGTGTTTTCTTTACCACAGACATCGTTTATGCACGTTTAAATGCATTCTGCATGAACAAAGATCTCTCAATGGAACCCACAGCCTTCACACACACTACGCCTACAGCAAGGACGCTCCCTTCAGACGCCTGAATAGGCGGTGGGCTCTGGTAAGTCAAACCACTCCAGTAGATCTCGGATTCTCTCTGCAGCAATCAATACCAAAGTAGCTGGCAAGTGACCTGAATTTTTTTTCTTTCCCGCCTTACACACGAGCGACGTCACCTCAGATGTTTCCTCAGCATGATGACGTCATCAGGTCGTTTTACCGAATAATCTCAACTCGAGCAGTGTCTCATTTCTAAATTGCTTGTTTCATTCATTCCTACGCATTTCATTGAACTGAGTCTGGCGAAGCAGTCACTATGTCTCGCTCCAGCCGGGAAGCCAGTCACGACAGCGACGAATCGGGAGAACGGTCACCGCCTCATGAGGAGAGAATCGGCAGAAAGAGAAAGAAACCCCGGGTGAAGGGTCCAATACTGAGCAGTGCTGAGAACACCAGTCGACAAGTCAGCACGGACACTTCGGGACAAAGGGGCACAGACGGCAAGTGCAGTCTCAGATTCGCGGTGTCTGTATCATCCCTGTCGTCCAGCGACAGCCACTGGTCGAGAGAGACGCCGAGGACTGGAGAAACACAGAAGGCCAGTGAAGGTGAAGACACACGAACCGCATCTGCGACCACCCCTACTCGGAGCCAGACGATTTCCTCGGACTACGAATCGTCACAGCCGCCACACCGCAGCGGAACGGGGAGCACGGCTTCGGTGACTCAGAGCAGCAGCCGACCTCCATCCCCATCACCATGGCGTCCAGGAGGGCAGAGCAGAAGTGCGAGCCACGAAAGCGCCAGGGCTGGCTGGGACGACTGGGAGGACGACTGGGGGGACGAGGGCCAGCCATGGTCATACCGAGGGGACAGTGACAGCACGTATTCGTGCAGCTGCAGCGTGAACGGCAGCGCCAGCACTCCACCTACACGCAGCTGCACCGTCAGCGATTATTTCGAGACAGATGCGTCGTGCAGCTGCACGAGTCTGATCGAGGAGGAGGAGGAGCCTCCTGCCGTGTCGATCTGCTCGCCGCGCGACACAGACACCGCTACCCAGAAATCCATCCGGCCCAAGAGCCCGAGCGAAGGGCTCCTGAGTCTCTACGACACAGAACAGAAGTCGCTGCTGAAAATCGACTCCAGCTTCGGTTCCTTCCTGCCTGCCGAACAGGTCCTCATCTACATCTGGTCCACCAGTCTGCAGATAGAGATTCTGGCCCCTCGTCCCGCATACCCCAAGATCCTCGAGTACTACCATTCCCACGGCAAGAGGCGGCCCGTGAAGGGGCTAGAGATTTGCTGCAAGTACTGTGGGCAAAAGACGGAGAAGATGCCCACTTTCGGCAAGCACCCCTGCCTGGATGTCACCAACAGATACTGCTGTGTCCAGCACGAGGAGTTCGCGCGGATCGTCACCCTCGATTTGGCGGCGCTGAAGTCTAAGGGTTTCCGAGACACTCTAATAATCGACGTGGCCGCACCGAGTTCGAAATTCGATGTCTCCTCCACGGCAGAGGGAGAAGCGATACGGGGGGACTTGGGTCTTCTAACGGCGGACGAGAACGAGGACGAGGACGAGGAAGGGAAAGGGGAGGAGGAAGAGGAAGAGGCGGCGGAGGAGGAAGAGGAGGAGGAGGTGGCAGCGAGGAAGAAAGCAGTGACGATACGAGAGGGAAAAAAAGTAGAGGAAAAGATCGAGGAAGGGAAAGGGGAGGAGGAAGAGAAAGAGGAAGAGGAGGAGAATGAGGAGGAGGAGAAGGAAGAGGAAGAGGAGGAGAAGGAGGAGGAGGAAGAGGCGGAGGAGGAGGAAGAAAGCAAAGAGGAGGAGGAGAAAGAGACAACGAGAAGAAAAGGATTGGCGCCCAAGGAAACCAAACCCAAGCCTAAGGTTCTTCGGATGAGGTTGTCTGAAACGAAACATCCGAAGAGGAAGTTCAGGCAGGGAAATTCATTTGAATCTAATACAAGTGTGAAAACAGGGCGAGGCAAAAAAGCTCCCGAAAAAAAGAGGAAAACACAGGGCCTGTGGGACATGGACGGCGCCAAGAACAGTTCCTCTTCAGAGTCACCCTCGTCCACTGAATACATCGAGCTCGTACCAAGGAAGGCAAAGCCCGAGACAAAAAAGGCCGAGGCGAGGGATGTGACGAGCAATGAAGGCCAAGTTATTGAAGATGTATCCTCGGAAACACTGGCAGAAAAGACAAAGAGGAAGACCTGGGTCGACCTCGATGACAACTACCTGTGTCCTGCCTACCTCATAGAGATCGCCCAGGAAATGGCATGGCAATGGCACAAGCACAAACCCAGACCCAAGGCCAAAGAGAACTCCGCACAGAAGGCCAAGAAGAAGCCCAGGAAGATAAATATCCCCGCACCCCGCAAGGCAGACTTCAAAACCATTACGGCAGCAGAGAGGAACACGGGAGAGAGAGGTAAAACGTCATTTAAAAGACAATCGACTGATAAGCTGTCTCGGAGGGCAACAGCGCTGGTAAAGTTGGCTACAAAGGAAGACAAGCTCGTGCTTTCAGAAGCGGTTCCAGCACAAAAGGAACAGCAGCCCCAGGAAGGAGCTAAGGAGGGGAAAGAGGAGGCGCCCCTTGACTCCAGACAGATCAGGAACTGGGCTGAGCAGGTCGCATGCGCCATGGCTGAGGTAATCGTGAAGAGGACAAAAGAGGTTCTTGAGGAAGTTCCCAAAGCAGTCCTAGACAAGAAGAAATCAGAGGTGGCTCCAACAGTCCGCATGTCCATGCCTCAAACGTTTAGCGAGGGGACTCGGCATCAGCACAAGGTAATCACTTGGTTCCTAGGAAAGACCCTAGCAACAGAGCTCCCAAAGAAGAAATACATGCGAGTTGGTAAAGCTCCAGGAACGACGAAAGCACCAGGCATAGGCTCCGAGGGCAGGGGGAAGATAGACGAATCATCCACCGACTCTTCGTCGTCGTCAGCATCGCCACCGCCGCTGGGCGGTGCGACTCTGACTGACATCATGGCGATGGCCAGAATGATGGCCACGTTGATCCTGATGAATAGTGAGTCAGTCCCAGGCTTGGAATTAAGGAGGAAAGAGGGAGGAAGTTTTGACAGTGGCAGCAAATCGGGAGATCAGACACCTAGCAGGAATACCAGTACCGCGTCGAAGGGAGATCCCGCAGGGAATGAAGAAGAAAGGCCGAAGACTTCGACATCCCTACCTCCCAACGCTTCTGACGACGTGGACAAGTCCGACACTCTAAGCCTGAAAACAACGGCGGTTGCTCGGCCATCCTCCTCCACTACTTCTACTGGTAATAGGGGCTACACTGAGAGGAAGTTAAAATCAAAATCGAAACTAATGACAAAACGGGGGCAGAGAGAAGACGCTGGAAAAACAAAGGATGTAGGGCAGGACACAAAACGGACACCCATACAACGCCCGACTGAGGAGGAAGAGAGAAGTAAGACATCTGAAGACAAAGAACGTCTCTTTGCATTGCCTCAGCAGGACACAAAACGGACACCCATACAACGCCCGACTGAGGAGGAAGAGAGAAGTGAGACATCTGAAGACGAAGAACGTCTCTTTGCATTGATTCAGCAGGACACAAAACCGACACCCATACAACGCCCGACTGAGGAGGAAGAGAGAAGTGAGACATCTGAAGACGAAGAACGTCTCTTTGCATTGCCTCAGCAGGATACAAAACCGACACCCACACAACGCCCGACTGAGGAGGAAGAGAGAAGTGAGACATCTGAAGACGAAGAACGTCTCTTTGCATTGCCTCAGCAGGACACAAAACCGACACCCACACAACGCCCGACTGAGGAGGAAGAGAGAAGTGAGACATCTGAAGACGACGAACGTCTCTTTGCATTGCCTCAGCAGGATACAAAACCGACACCCATACAACGCCCGACTGAGGAGGAAGAGAGAAGTGAGACATCTGAAGACAAAGAACGTCTCTTTGCATTGCCTCAGCAGGACACAAAACGGACACCCATACAACGCCCGACTGAGGAGGAAGAGAGAAGTGAGACATCTGAAGACAAAGAACGTCTCTTTGCATTGCCTCAGCAGGACACAAAACGGACACCCATACAACGCCCGACTGAGGAGGAAGAGAGAAGTGAGACATCTGAAGACGAAGAACGTCTCATTGCATTGCCTCAGTCATCCCGACCTCCCAACGCTTCTGACGACATGGACAAGTCCGACACTCTAAGCCTGAAAACAACGGCGGTTGCTCGGCCATCCTCCTCCACTACTTCTACTGGTAAAAGGGGTTACACTGCAAGGAAGTTAAAATCAAAATCGAAACTAATGACAAAACGGGGGCAGAGTGAAGACGCTGGAAAAACAAAGGATGTAGGGCAGGACACAAAACGGACACCCATACAACGCCCGACTGAGGAGGAAGAGAGAAGTGAGACATCTGAAGACAAAGAACGTCTCTTTGCATTGCCTCAGCAGGACACAAAACAGACACCCATACAACGCCCGACTGAGGAGGAAGAAAGAAGTGAGACATCTGAAGACGACGAACGTCTCTTTGCATTGCCTCAGCAGGACACAAAACGGACACCCATACAACGCCCGACTGAGGAGGAAGAGAGAAGTAAGACATCTGAAGACGAAGAACGTCTCTTTGCATTGCCTCAGTCATCCCGACCTCCCAACGCTTCTGACGACGTGAACAAGTCCGACACTCTAAGCCTGAAAACAACGGCGGTTGCTCGGCCATTCTCCTACACTACTTCTACTGGTAAAAGGGGCTACACTGCAAGGAAGTTAAAATCAAAATCGAAACTAATGACAAAACGGGGGCAGAGAGAAGACGCTGGAAAAACAAAGGATGTAGGGCAGGACACAAAACGGACACCCATACAACGCCCGACTGAGGAGGAAGAGAGAAGTGAGACATCTGAAGACAAAGAACGTCTCTTTGCATTGCCTCAGCAGGACACAAAACGGACACCCATACAACGCCCGACTGAGGAGGAAGAAAGAAGTGAGACATCTGAAGACGAAGAACGTCTCTTTGCATTGCCTCAGCAGGACACAAAACGGACACCCATACAACGCCCGACTGAGGAGGAAGAGAGAAGTAAGACATCTGAAGACGAAGAACGTCTCTTTGCATTGCCTCAGCAGGACACAAAACGGACACCCATACAACGCCCGACTGAGGAGGAAGAGAGAAGTAAGACATCTGAAGACGAAGAACGTCTCTTTGCATTGCCTCAGTCATCCCGACCCCCCAACGCTTCTGACGACGTGGACAAGTCCGACACTCTAAGCCTGAAAACAACGGCGGTTGCTCGGCCATTCTCCTACACTACTTCTACTGGTAAAAGGGGCTACACTGCAAGGAAGTTAAAATCAAAATCGAAACTAATGACAAAACGGGGGCAGAGAGAAGACGCTGGAAAAACAAATGATGTAGAGCAGGACACAAAACGGACACCCATACACCGCCCGACTGAAGAGGTAGAGAGAAGTAAGACATCTGAAGACGAAGAACGTCTCTTTGCATTGCCTCAGCAGGATACAAAACCGACACCCATACAACGCCCGACTGAGGAGGAAGAGAGAAGTGAGACATCTGAAGACGAAGAAAGTCTCTTTGCATTGCCTCAGTCGTACTCTGTATTGAGAAGATTTGTGACACCAAGGGATTTAACAAGTGGCGGGAAATCAGTGCCAGAGGCAGAGGCCCAAGAGAAAAGTCTCGAGGAGATAGCGACAGCAGAAGATCCCCACATGAGCTTCAGGCTGCCTCCTCCGATAGAAAGTACCAAAAGTACTCTGCAGGACCCCATTAAAGACCCTAAGGAGAGGATTCCTATGAAGGACTTGCTTGCTTTGAAGCGGATTCCCACTTCCAGACGCAAAGGCATGTCCGCCATCTCCTTCGCGATGCAGACACCTGAAGAATCGTCGACGGAAAAGCAAAAACTACCAAAAACCAAGCCCAAGCGAAAAGGGCCCCTTAAACGTACAAGCAAACCATCCGAGAAGCCCAAAGTGCCCTCAAGAAAAGCACCAACCGTCCAAACTCAGCCTGAGATGCAACATGTAAAACCAGTGACTCCGAGAATATACGTCATTAAGAGCGGCCGGCAGCCAAGAGGCTTTGAGCACGTAGTCCTCTCTTTGAAAGTGCTTCCTCCTCCGGAAGACAAACTAGGTGCGAGAGCGGAAAAAGAGAAGGAAAAGGAAAAACACGATTCTGAACTTCAAAGCATCCAAATCCTCAAAAACGGAACAACGCTGCCACCGGTAAAGAAATATGCGCCATCGGAAAGAGGACAACGTGAAAGCAAACTGTCCTCTGCAAATGAAATTCCCAGAGAAATGTCCCCAAAGATACCATCAGAAGATGAGCCACTGGACCCAGAAACGGAAAGGGAATACAGCGAACCGCAAGCCGATGAGAGCACAGAGCCTAGGCACAGTGAAGCACAAAACTTGGTGAAAGCTGATGCTACCAAAGCTGTGGTAAAGGGGCCAAGTAAAGCATCCAGAAAAAAGCCTCCGGTAGTAATGCCAGCA
>JAWQFJ010016291.1:0-7500 GCA_034096865.1 Theodoxus fluviatilis | reverse complement strand
CACATTTCATACGGGTCAAAGTGACCTTGACCTTGATGAAATGTGACCAAATGTGTCTCATGATAAAAGTATAACATGTCCCTCACATAATTATTAAGTTTGAAACAGTTATCTTCCATAGTTCAGGGTCAAGGTCACACAAAATATGTATACAATCCAACTTTGAAGAGCTCCTGTGACCTTGACCTTGAAGCAAGGTCAAGTCACCATGTATGTTTTTGTACACCTTGTCATCCTACACCATCATGCCAAATTGGGTGTTGATAGACTTAATAGTCTCCAAGAAAAATCCAATGTTAAAGTTTTTTACGGAAGACAGGACGCCCGGACGCATAAGGGTCAAAGTGACCTTGACCTTAATGATATGTGGCCAAATGTGTTTCATGATGAAAGTATAACATGTGCCCCACATAATTATTAAAGTTTGAAACAGTTATCTTCCATAGTTCAGGGTCAAGGTCACTTCAAAATATGTATAAAATCCAACTTTGAAGAGCTCCTGTGACCTTGGCCTTGAAGCAAGGTCAAGTCACTCTGTATGCTTTTGTACGCCTTGTCATCCTACACCATCATGCCAAATTGGGTGTTGATAGTCTTAATAGTCTCCAAGAAAAATCCAATGTTAAAGATTTTCACGGATTACAGGACGCCCGGATGCTCGGACGGACAACATGGGTGACCTAGTATGAATGTATAACATGTGTATTACAATGTTATGAAGTTTGCAAGAGTTATCTTCCATAGTTCAGGGTCAAGGTCACTTCAAAATATGTATACAATCCAACTTTAAAGGCCCCCTGTGACCTTGACCTTGAAGCAAGGTCAACCAAACTGGTATCAAAAGATAGGGATTACTTTGCCCTATACACCATATATAGGTCAGGTATCCAATCTCACAAACTTCAGGGAAAATTGGAAAAATGTGAAAAATGGCTGTTTATTAGACAACATTTACGACCCCTGCGACCTTGACCTTGAAGCAAGGTCAAGTCACTATGTATGTTTTTTGACGCCTTGTCATCACACACCATCATGCCAAATTGGGTGTTGATAGACTTAATAGTCTCCAAGAAAAATCAACGTTAAAGTTTGTTATGGACGACACCACGCCCGGACGAAACGTGTGATTAAAAAAAACTATGACCCAAAATTCTTACTATATATGTTTTCTGTTAATGTAAGGCTTGAAATTCAGTTAATCCTCAGCAAATGCTGAATTTACCAAATGTTTTTCTATAAAATTCTCACTGTATGATTACAGATTACTCAGCTGTCTACAAAATTTATATAACAAGAAGGGCAAAGCCCATACGACTCACATGCTTGACCTTGACCTTTATATGACCTTGACCTTTATATGACCTTGACCTTCAGGTGACCTTCAAGGTCAAGGTCAAACAACTAAACCTACCAATGACATCATGCACTAAGAACTGATTTAATAATAATAATAATAATACAGACTATTTATAACGCACATACCTTCCCTAATAGCAAGCTCATGGCGTGTACAATGATAAAGTCTACACTCATACAAAACATTCTAACACTCACATACTATACAATTGAAATAAAAAGAACAATTAAATACAATACAATTAATTAAGTAGCAGGCAAAACACGAAACATAAAAGAGGCGCCTTCACTGCTCGTCAGGAAAGACTGACCGGAACAGGTGTGTCTTGAGGGAGGTTTTGAACTGGGACATGGAATTAGAGTGACGGACAGGGAAAGGTAGGCTATTCCATGTTACAGGGCCGATGTAGGAAAAAGCTCGCTGTCCTTGGGTTATCTTTTTGCGACGGGGGACATTTAACGTTTTGGTGTCTGCAGCTGAACGGTTATTTCTAGCGGGGGTGTAGACAGTGAGAATTTCTTTGAGTGCGTGTGGTGCAGTTTGATTGAAGAAGTTGAAACACATAATGGCTAGCTTATACTCTATCCTCTGAGCGACGGGGAGCCAATGCAGTGCACGAAGGAGTTTGGATGTGGGAGTTCTCTTGGGACATCTAAAGATTAATCTAGCAGCAGTGTTTTGGACTTTTTGCAGTTTGTTTAGCAGAGTGCCAGGAATGCCGGCAAGAAGAGAATTTCCATAATCAAGACGGGACAGAACAAGGGAAGTGACAAGGGTTTGAGTGGCCTGTTGTGAAAGATAGTGACGAATAGTGCCAATTTTCCTTAACTCGTAGTAAGCTAACTGGCAAACTTTGTTCACATGAACTCTCATAGAAAGATCATCATCGAACATGACACCTAAGTTCCTAACAGACTTTGAGAATTCTATCTCACTCTGGCCTATGGTTAGTTTCAGGGCCTGATCGAATTCGCCTCTACCGCCAACCAGGAGAGCTTCGGTCTTTGAATCATTAAGTTTGAGTTTGTTCTGTGTCATCCACTGTTTCACATCAGAAATACAAAGTTCACTTGCAGAGAGAAGAAATTGGATTTGACTGGGATGAGTGGAGTTGTAGAGTTGCGTGTCATCAGCAAATTCACTGTGAGAGAATGAATGACTGTCAATTACGTTGGAAAGTGGTTGGGTGTACAGTAGAAACAGCAGAGGACCCAGAACCGAGCCCTGTGGGACTCCGTAATTTAGCGGGGCAGGATCAGAAGCTATACCCTGGATCAAAACAGTCTGCCTACGTTCTGAGATATATGATTTCAGGAAGGAGAGTGCTGTGTTGTCAATGCCAAAAACATGTCTTAGACGGGAGAGAAGAATTCCATGATCTATTGTGTCAAACGCAGCACTCAAATCTAACAACGCGAGAAGGGAAACTTTGGAATCATCAGATGCGACAAGGAGGTCGTTTAGAACACAGAGCAGAGCTGTTTCGGTGGAATGGTGAGCACGGTACGCCGACTGAAAACGAGCCAAAAGATCATACTTGGACACGTGCTCTAACAACTGCTGCAAAGCTAATTTCTCTAACAGTTTTGAAAGAAAGGAAAGGTTGGAGACTGGCCTGTAATTGCTAAGCTTGTTTACACATTTTTCCTACCAAAATACATGTGACCTTGACCCAAGGTCAAGGTCATCCAAGGTCATGCAACACAAAGCTGTTAATTCAAGACATAGGAAGCACAATGGTGCTTATTGGCACTTTCTACCATGAGATATAGTCACTTTTAGTGGTTCACTACCCCATTTTGGTCACATTTCATAAGGGTCAAAGTGACCTTGACCTTGATGATATGTGAACAAATGTGTCTCATGATAAAAGTATAACATGTGCCCCACATAATTATTAAGTTTGAAACAGTTATCTTCCATAGTTCAGGGTCAAGGTCACTTCAAAATATGTATACAATCCAACTTTGAAGAGCTCCTGTGACCTTGACCTTGAAGCAAGGTCAACCAAACTGGTATCAAAAGATAGGGCTTGCTTTGACCTATATACCACTTGTAGCTAAGGTCGCCATTCTCAATAACGTGGGAGAAAATTGGGAAAATGTGAAAAATGACTGTTTTTGAGACCACATTTATGGCTCCTGTGACCTTGACCTTGAAGCAAGGTCAAGTCACTATGTATGTTTTTTGAGGCCTTGTCATCATACACCATCATGCCACATTTGGTGTTGATAGACTTAATAGTCTCCGAGAAAAATCCAACGTTTAAGTTTTTTACGCCCGGACGGACGGACGGACGGACGCCCGGACGGACGGACGGACGGACGACACGGCTCAGTACATAGACTCACTTTTGCTTCGCATGTGAGTCATAAATCAGAAAGAGACTAGCACAAACACAGAATTTTAAATTAATTTCCCCATGAAGCTGCAATCGTTAAAAATTAACATTCCACGAAATCAGTCGACAAACTTTTTGGAATGTTTCTTGTCACTGAAGAAGAACTTACAGTCAAGTATGCAGCTGGATTTCAGTTTCACAGTCACCTGCTTGAGTCCAAACATCCAGTGCCAAGTTTTCAAATCAAC
This sequence comes from Theodoxus fluviatilis, assembly GCA_034096865.1. NCBI lineage: Eukaryota > Metazoa > Mollusca > Gastropoda > Cycloneritida > Neritidae > Theodoxus > Theodoxus fluviatilis. The sequence continues at coordinate 3,554 of JAWQFJ010016291.1, read as the reverse complement.
CAAGCAAGCCCAAATTGTCAATTTCCACTGCCATGTCTCATCTTTCAAGGTGGTAGTACACAGGGAACAAGAGGGGCAAAGCCCATACAACTCACATGCTTGACCTTGACCTTTACATGACCTTGACCTTCAGGTGACCTTCAAGGTCTAACAACTAAACCTAGCAATGACATCATACACTAAGAACTGATTTACACATTGTTCCTTGACCCAAGGTCAAGGTCATCCAAGGTCATGCAACACAAAGCTGTTAATTCAAGACATAGGAAGCACAATGGTGCTTATTGGCACTTTCTACCATGAGATATGGTCACTTTTAGTGGTTAACTACCCCATTTTGGTCACATTTCATAAGGGTCAAAGTGACCTTGACCTTGATGATATGTGACCAAATGTGTCTCATGATGAAAGTATAACAAGTGTACTACAACGTTTCTGAAGTTTGGAAGAGTTATCTTCCATAGTTCAGGGTCAAGGTCACTTCAAAATATGTATACAATCCAAGGTCAAGTCACTATGTATGTTTTTTGAGGCCTTGTCTCCGAGAAAAATCCAACGTTAAAGTTTTTGGACGCTTGGATGCCCGGATGCTCGAAACGGGTGAGTACATAGACTCAGTTTTGCTTTGCATGTGAGTCAAAAAGTTATCTTTGTGAAAAGCTGTCAAAAAAAGTGTGTTCAAATCATTTTGTAACAAATTCAATGTAGTATATGATTATATGCTTTGTTTCAGGGGGAAATTGGTATTTTGTAGTTAGCAAGAAGGGCAAAGCCCATACGACCAAAGATTATAGGTACCACAAAGATAGCTCATGCAGAGCTTTTGCTATATAAAGTTACAAGACGCTCGGAAACGCAGCGCACCAAGCGGCAAGAACTATGGGGAAGTAATCACACAGCTTAGAGACATGTAAAACTGCTTGTTTGTCGACGCGTTTCTACTGCGTTCTGATCATGTTTGTGAATACATTTACGGTGTAATGTGTAATAAAATGATTTGCTGCAATAATGGGGGTGTTTTGGCTTTGTTTTTTGTAGCAGGCGTTGTGAAATCGAAATAGTTGGTTCATTGAAATGGATGCTTCTGCGCATGTGCGTGAGCCTATAGGCCGTTTAAACATTGCTCTGTCAGTGCAGACGCTACTGACTTCGCACGCCCGGGGAGTTATGCCAAAGATCCGGCCGCGTTAAAGCATGCAAAAATATTAAATAGATTAAAAACTAATAAAAAATAGTCATATTAGACTGTTTTAACGTATACTTTCTGCACAAAACCCACAGAAGATAAGAAAACAAACCTCACCGTATGTACCTAGGTGGCTAGCAGATGAACGCAATCGAATCGAGCAATGTTTAAACGGACTATAGGCTCACACACATGCGCAGAAGCATCCGTTTTCCATCCATACTGACCAGTAGACAACCAGTGATATTATGACCTTTTGACCTCGAAAAAAGATTTGCAATTCTTACCCACACGTGCCCGACTGCATCGGCCAATCCGATTGCTTGATACACCAGCAGGAAGGCCGCGGTAAGGGAGACAACTCTCAATGCCCGCGCCTGCATGTGGATATAGCTCGCAGTCAAGCACATCTCATCCTCTTTGACTTTTTTCGCTGGCACTGTGGAGAACTAGTGCTTGGACTACCTCGAAGTCTACTTGTGTGACTTAAGAGTTGCTGTCTCCCTTTGCTGTGTGCTTCAGGGAAGTATTGCGCGCCGCTGCGCTGTTTGGCGTCAGTGCTCGCTTGCGTGGCTGTTAGCATTTTGTTCAGCCTGGTACGTTTCACATCACGCTTCGCTTTTTGCTGTTGAGTTGGCGTGTCGTTTTCTTGTATCAGTGCGAGCGTCGTCTTGCTTCTGTTTTGCTTGTCAACTTGCTTGTCTGCTGGCTCGCTTTTGTCGCTGCATTGTTTGCTTTTCTTGGCGGTGGTGGTTGTGCTTTTCTGTGCGCTGTCATGGCGGACTTTCCCTCCGTTGGTCGTGGTTGAGCTGGTCGGGGTAATGGCGTCGACTTGGAAGTGATAGGGCGGGCGGGGTAGAGGGGAGATCTCCCTCTATTCGTACGCGTGCTTCGTCTCTCCCTTCTGCTGCGTCTTCCATGCGTCGTTCGTCTTCGCGGGTGGCTGCGTCTTTTCCTGTGTCGGCAGGCGGAGCGTTTTTTTTTCTTCGTGTTTCGCGCTCTGGTGTTGCTGTTTCTACCACGCGGTCTGTTGCGGCGGTGAACTCTGTGCCGGGCCCAGCCCTTCCTCTTTCTGCTGGTGTGGCAGGGACGGACGGGTTTTCTCGCCTGCCGGTCGACTTGCCTTCTGCGTCTGCTGTTTCTCAGTCTGGCTTGGGGCGACTGGTGGCGTCTTGTGCGTTGTCTGCTTCTCGGATGACTGTGGACTTTTTGTCCGCTTTGCTGGGGTCGGGGTCGGAACCTCGGAGTGAGGCCTCAGGGTTTTTCGGCTCTCGGCCTCCTGTCTCTGGCTTTGTCTCCCCTGTGCCAGAGGGACAGGTGTATTCTGACGTATCCTCTCCTGCCTCTCCCGGTGGGTTGGTTGTTTCTCGTCAGTCAGACTGCGCTTCTTGCTTTGGTTTCTTTCCTCCTCTTGAGGTGGTTGGATTGTCGGGACAGCCTGTTCCGGATGGTACCTGCCTTTCCTGGAGTGCTGGTTCCCGGTCCCGTTCTCAGGACAGGTATGTATCATGCGATCAGATGTGGCCAGTTCCCGCGCTCTCGGAGGACAGTGGCGCGGTGTGGCACACTGATGGAAGGCGGTCCCGCGCTCCCCTCAGGTCGAGCTCTGCAGTCAGACCACGGCAGAGTGTAACTCCCGGCCATCCAGCTGACACTGATTGGTCCGGCGAGCATGCCGCCTCTCTTCCCATGTCGAGCAGGGCGGAGCAGCACCCCCACCGCACTCCTGCACGTTCGAGCTATGCGGTGGGGCCATGGCAGAGCGTTGCTCCAGGCCATCCAGCTGACACTGCTTGGTCCGGTGGGCACGCCGCCCCTCTTCCTGAGCGTTTCCCGGTGCCCCGTCCCTGCGCTCCCGACAGGTCGCGCAGGGTGGAGCAGCACCCCCACCGCGCTCCCGCAAGGTCGAGCTCGGCGGTTGTGACACGGCAGAGCGTTGCCACCGGCCGTTCAGCAGATGCTGTTTGGTGCAGTCAGCACGCCGCCACCCTTCCTGTGCTTTTTCATGAGCCCCACACCCGCTCTCCCGAAAGGTTGAGCGGGGTGGTGCGACGCGGGCATGAGTCTGTTTTTTCTTCTGGGTCGGTTGTCATCGACTGTGTTTCTCCCTGCAGGGAGGCGAGTCACGACCGACCGAGTCAGAGCCCAGCGAGTTGGCACGCTCCGTTCCCGGACCTTGGTTCCAATGCGGCTGTGGAAGAGGGGTGGGACGTTGAGTCGGCTGACCAACGCTCCTATCGCTCTCTCTTGGTGGACGATCTCTGTGAGGGACCGCTTGGCTCGGCTGGTGAGCAAGAGGTGCGAGACGATTCTCCGGTCTCTGCGGGACTAGGGAAATCAGCTTTGGACTTGCTGCGGATGCATCGCC
>JAWQFJ010016289.1:0-26519 GCA_034096865.1 Theodoxus fluviatilis | reverse complement strand
TCTTACTCAAGTCGTTGCATAGACGTTTGAAAGGAACACTTTCCTCAAAGTCAACATATAATTCATCATCATAAAGAATGCATGAAATGACAGAAATCAAATAAACAATTACGAGAGATAAAGCAAAATGCAATAAGCATGTCCAACGTACCTCAGTGTGCATCAAGGCACTTTACTCAAAGTAATATCGCTCCACCACAGAAACACATCCTCTCTCCATCACGGTCAGGGTGAAAAAGGCCCACCGCCCGCCAAAATTTGTCTTGGATAGTTCCAGAATTTGAATCGTGACATCGCACTCCGAACAAGTCCGCGGTAAGAAAATAGTTTCCTTGGAGAATCACCCTTCTCTCAACTTAGCAGAGGTTATTTGGAATGCTGATCAACATAATTCTAATAATGACAATTCAACACGAAAATAGGAGTACCAAGCTGGACAAAACAAGTGGATAATATGGATAACAGATTCCTACGCGAGATGCTAAGGCACAATGAGTCTGGCACAGCTTGACCCGGTTTGGCCCATAGGCTACATTAACGCTAAGTAGGCCACTAAGCTACAGTGCAGGTACCAGCAGAAGAGTGGGGTTGCAGTGCTGCTTTAGGCTGTTGGGTCAGTGAGAAATGGATGGTCTATGCACTCCCGGAGAGGGAAGGGGGTGAGGGATAGAGGGTATAGATGGGGGGGGGGGGGGGTGCTGATATAGCAATCGTGACAAAATGCACCTTGTCACACTCGCCCCGGAGTTCTGATGAGCAACGTCCCCGTTGCTACTTTCGTTTCAGAACACTTCTGGGAACCTTCGCAGGGTTGGGGTTCCTCCCCTTGTGTATGAAATCCCGAAATGATACCCCACTGTCTAACAGAACAATCCCATCTTATTACATTGGCATTCCAAAGTTAATAACACCAGACAACATAGACGCTTGCGTCCAAGCAAATTTACCATGGTATTTAGTTTTATTTCCTTCTAACTAATTTAACCAAAAACAAGATAAGATGATATTCCTGCGCCCACTCTCTGAGGCTCTTAATTGACAAACGATCTGCGGTGGGGAGGGTGTAACCTAATATTGTAACCTAATATTCTCTGGTACTGGACAAGAGGCTGACCCCTGCCAGCGAGCTGAGGGAGGAAAGGAAGAAGAGAATTGCTGTCGTCTGCTACAGAGCAGCTAGGAACATACATAGTCCACACATTTCCGTGACAAAACGTCCACATTGTCACAAGTTATTGTCATGTGTATGGCAAACATAGCTGGTTCTGAAATTGCTAGATGGTTTTTGATCAACACAGCAATTCATATTGCCTTTATTTCCCCCTAAAATTATGTTCAGATACCATTTGAAGCTTATCACATGTTGTACACACACTCTAAAAGTTCACTAATGTTAGGAATTAAAGTTTTGCGTGAGAACATTGAAACTTCTCAACATTCCAACAGCATAGGAACATTCCATCAGCACTAAAAGATTAAAAAAGCACCAAAGGTTGACCACAGTGTGTTATAGCAATTTAATGAGTGGAGTTATCGGTTCGGTTGTACTTGCACTTGCATTCATGTGTTTGATGTAGGTTCTGGCATTTTGTTCATGTAATAATATAGTATTTATTGTAGTTAGGATATATGTTTTTGCATTCCATCGATTCATTGTGGGTGCAGAATTGATAATAGTGAGGGGAAAAAATCACAAAAAAATTTGTCGCATACTTGTATATGTGCCATGTATATTTTGTATTAAAAATATTGATATATTTTGAAGGAGGATTATTTATATTGCATGGAATGTATTGATGGCTAAATTAAATGAATAAAAGTTTAGAAGATGGAGCTGTGTGTTCATAGGATCTTTCTTTGTTGGGCTTTCGGAATAGGATCCCATCTTTAATATTTGATACCATTATTCTTAGTTTATACAGTCATATTTGCCATTTTCCTAGTGCTCACAGTGTGGTCGGACACAGACTATGAATACATCTTTACATAACTGTTTTTTCCCCTTTTTGACTCGCATGCGACGGGAAAACAGTTGTCTGATTAGGAGTCAGGGTTTGTATTATTTTCATATCAGTAGTAAACATGGTGTTTAGGAAGCTCCTTTAAAGACATTGTTTTCATTTTTGGCACATCATTGACACTGAAAAAACAATCACACAGTCACACAGAGGGGAAGGTGCATTGTAGATGTTCACCGTACATGTGTACATTCATACTGATTCATGCACACACAGAGTTAAAACACATAGTAACGACACAGGGTATTTTCATAGCCAGGTGTTGGAGTTCATATAAGACATAATTTTTTATAACCTTGTTAGAAATGAAAGTTCTGAACCATGGGTCTTCAGCAAAACGATTACAAGTGTTGCTCAGTTTATATGCAGTCTCCCTCTAATGTGATCATCAGCAAAGCACCCAAAAATGAGCATTTACTATTTTACATTTCACTTTCGTTCCAAGCTACTCTGTCTTATTTTGCTCAAGAGAACTATAAAGAAACTGTCAGGCACTTGTCGCAGGATATTTATTTTTCCCGTCCTAGCCTGTGTGAATCACATGATTAGCTTTCCTGTTGATAGATTGAAATCCAATGTGTTATAACTGTCAAATCTGACAGTCAGATATAACTACTCTGTCCCAGTTCTGGCTGAACAGTTGGATGTAGTCTCCAAATCCAGCTTGCATTATTGAGTTCATTTAGTCTACTAAAGTCATAAAGCCATTATTTCATCTGCACAACATTGTGAAACTTGCTTTTGCTACTTGGTGAAACTAATAGTTGTGACTGGGCCTGCAGGATTTTCAACCACCCTAACATCCTTCCTGCCCTGGCCTGCTGCAACCAGCCTCCCAGCCTGGTGCTTATCAGCCAGTTCATGCCTTGTGGCTCCCTCTTTAACACCCTCCATGGGGAGACAGGTTGGTCACTCCACTCAGCCTTTCACCTGTCACTCTCCCTTCAATCTGCTCCAGGGAGGGAGGGAGGGAGAGAGGGATAGATGTGACTGACAACAACCTTATTTGAACAGCCCATAGGCCCATTTCAAAAGAAAACCTACAAGAATATGAGAGAGAGAAGAGAGAGAGAGAGAGAGAGAGAGAGAGAGAGAGAGAGAAAGATGTAATCCAGAAGTTAAAGCTACATTGCATCTGGTGGTCCTCTCCTTGGCATACCACTTCAAGAAGCATTGACTATTTTTGTATCGGTACGTGTAAACAGCTAGTTCATGCAGTGTAAATTTTGCAGAAATATCCATCATGAAGAGGCAGGCATGGTCACAATTTCAGTGAATTGTACACATCCTTTCATTGTTTTTCAAAATGGTTGTATGTGTGTGAGATTGAGAATACAATCATATAAAAGGGGTCTGTGCATTATACGTTTTTCATGGATGGCACTCTTTTTTTATAGTTACAACTTACATGCATATTTGTGCTTGAAACTTTTCTGAGGGAACGTGTGTGTGTGTGTGTGTGTGTGTGTGTGTGTGTGTGACTATGTGTGTGTGTGTTTGTGTGTGTGTGTGTGTGTGTATGTTTGTGTGTGTATGTGTGTGTGTGTGTGTGTGTATTTGTATGTGTGTGTGTGTGTGTGTGAGTGTGTGAGTGTGTGTGTGTGTGTGTATGTGTGTGTGTGTGTGTGTGTGAGTGCATATGTGTGTGTGCATATGTGTGTATATGTGTGAATGTGTGAGTGTGTGCTTGCGCGTATGTGCGCGCATGACTTCTCCAACCTTTTCCCCTATGACATGGACAATACAACAGGTACTGGATGCAAGGAAGGAGATATGTTCCCTTCTCTTTCCTTCAATGGTGTGGTAGCATTGCCAGTGCTTTCGCTGACAACTGTGACTGTGGTTGCAGGCATCGTGGTGGATGTGAACCAGGCACTGAGGTTTGCCATCGACATTGCTCAAGGCATGGAGTTCCTGCACACCCTGGAGCCCATGATCCCCAACTTCTTCCTGACCAGCAAGCACGTCATGGTAGGCTGCCTGGGTGGGAGTGCTGTGCTAACATGACTTTTGCAGTGCTGGTCCTTTGTTGTTGAAAAATTTACTCTGTGTGAAAGAATTCTGCTGCACTGCAGAACTACCCTTGATGTACTTCAAATGTGGAAAGCTTGTTTTGGAGCAGACATTTTGTTGCTGAGATGTTTTTACAATCACAGGTATAACAGTGAAATGTATTCTTTTGTGATGATTTTTGTGCTTCTTTTTATAACAAAACTCATGCAAATTTTTTCTTCTCTTTTATATGAAATTATCTTCTGCACCATCTTATATGCTCATCTTTGGTATTTTCTTTGTGTGTGTTTTTCTAATTGACAAACTTTTTTGCTATTTTTGTGCAGCTTATTTTTAAGAGTACAATTTGCTAGTGGAAGGAAGGTCTTGTAGAATAGTTTCATTTTAATCTGCAGTAATTGCTTTTCCTAACAGTACATGCACATAATCCATGTCTGCTTTTGCTCTGTAAAATTATTTTTCATTTGTTTTGCTTTTCTTTTTAAACATTTACATTGCAAAAGTACACCTTTTAAATATCAAAGAAGCATAACTGATCAGTCAATGATCTTTTACAAAGAATTATTTTTTTCAATAGGAATTTTGTCTGTATGAAGTTTTTGACCCATTTTTGTTCTAGATTGATGAAGACTTGGCAAAAATAAACATTGATGATCCCAAATATGCCAGCGAAACAACGGTTAATGGGGTAATCTGGCCTGGCCAGTTACCTGTGTAGTGGTCTTGAGCCAAACCTTTGGGTTGACTTGTCTTGTTGTAGACTGTAGATCTGTTGTGGAGGCAGATCTTTTCCTCATCCTCTACTAATCCTCTGTTTCTTGTCTGCATCCCTCCCTGCATCTGCCATGTGGAAAGACAACATGATCATGTCTTCATGTGCAGTTTCACTCACGAGTTGGTCATCTTGGGCTCTTGCGTCCCACTCACTGCCTCATAATAGTCATTTTCATAATGGGCAGATTTTTCATTTTTGCTCTTTCTGGCATTGAAATGTCATCATCGATGTTCCGTTATCTGTGTATTTTATTTCTTGCACATACATGTATGTCATGTATGTACATCTCATCTGTCTGTCAAGTGGATCAGTGGCTTCTTCATCGTGATCAGATATCATAGTTCCCGAAAAGGTTTCAGCAAGTTCTTTGATTCATTTTCTTATGTTACTCTGTAGTAAGGTATCATGTTGTCTCAGGTTATTCAGTTAGAAATTAGATTCTGTTTAACGAGAGGAGATGTGACTAGAATCAGATTGCCTATATTATGGTTCATTCAATCTTTTCATGAACATGTTGCATCATATTTTGCTGTCACTTCATAGCATTCATTTCAGTATCTTCTTTCTTGCTTTAGATTTTGGTGTCTTTCATCTTATATGCTATTTTTCATGGAAATTTAACTGTAGTCATCACGCATTAATTAACAATGCAGTGGTGTTGGGATCTTTAGCCTTTGGCTCTACTGCTATGTAGCTTGCCTTCTGCTGCAATCTCTAGCTGTCTGAGCATTTGCCAAGTACAGGGGATGTCAGAGAATGTTTGCATTTAAAAAGGATTATTGGTTGAAAATTGTTGTCCCAAATGAATGGAAACTTTGTTTTTACTCAGATTAACATGAGTCACTGTTTGCCATAATCTTAATACTGAAATCGGAACTGAAATACGGAAATTGGAACTTGGTAATACTGAAATCGAAAAAGGAGGGTAGGCAGCCCTGAGTTAGGCAGTCCTCAACCCCTTCCCTGCCACGCCCGGAAGTTTCCCGGGCCTTGAATTGTCAGAGCCTTGCTTGGTCCCTGAAAATGTTGGGCATCTGACAAAGTGCTGTGATGAAAGGGAGACAACTATTAATGACTCAGTTCTCTGTTAGTTACTTCCTTTAGGGTTAAATCGTCTGAACCAGAACATTTTGTTTGCATGCACCATTTCAAAGCTTTTTTTTGTGTGGTAATTTTGTTCTTGTCCTGGAAATAATGCAATGGCAGCCTGGAGAAGTTACCGGCCACACCTCCCAGGTCTAGAAGCAGAACTTATCAACTACGCTGATAGTGACTAGGATTTTGATGATGAGTTCAGACCTGCCAACCCACCATCATGCCAAAGAGTAGCATCCAGAGCTATTTGGAGTAGCATTGAAGGAATAGGCGTAGCGGAGGTTGGGGGGGGGGGGGGGGGGAAGGGATAAGGCTGTGAAGGCGGCGCGATAAGCGGCGTGAAAGCGGGGAGGGGGGGGGGGGGGGGAGATAAGGCTGTGAAGGCGGCGCGATAAGCTGAACCAGTGGCGTGAAAGGGGGGGGGGGGGATTCTCCAACACAGTGAAAAGTTCAAGCACGACCAGTGGCGTGAAAGGGGGGGGGGGGGGGGGGGGATTCTCCATCACAGTGAAAAGTTCAAGCACGCAGGAAAAGCGTAGTTTTTATGGACGAGCGTAGCAGCGTAGCAAGCATGTCAAAAGCGTAGCATGCTACGCCTAAAGCGTAGCACTTGGCAGGTCTGTCAGAGTTGATCAAGGATGAAGACGCCGGTGATGTGTTTCCACAACTAATTTACCTGTTATCTTAGTGTAGAAATGTGGCAACAGTAAACAATTTCACTTTTTTTACAGTCTTGTATTTTTTGCATGCCTCTCCAAAAAGTGATGTCATTTCACTTGGAGAATGTTCATTGATGTTTTTTCATCTTTGTACAAAATTTCAGAGCAGTGCTCTGGAAAATAAGAACACTATGATATGATTAACACTAGTACAGTCAAATGGGAAAAAATTTCCCTGGCATATGGCGTGCAGTATATACGGCAGGGAAGGGGTTAATGTTCAGCCCTGTGTATTATAGAAATAATCTTGAGATGTCTTGACTGTTTACTACTTAAGAAGTGAATTTTATTCATGCAGAATACATCCAAACGTCCACAAACGATGTCTGTGGCAAAGAAAACACTTTCTTAGCGTCTATCAACACAACATGGGGCGCAGAAGATTTACCTCCCCTTTAACAAGTGAAGCTCTGCACAAAATCAGTAAGTGATCAGGAGAGGAAAAGAGCGCTCAATTGCCAACATGAAGCACTCATTCAGCGCTTTATACTCCTGAACAAGCCTTTAGCTACACGAATGATTTCGGTGGGGTTTAATATATTAATTACACTGAAAAGTGTGGTGGTCACTGGCCCTAGGCCTGTGGAACCTGCAGTCCCTCTCCGCAGTCATCTTGCGACCTGGATGAGGCAAGGACACAGAAGGCATTGCCTCGGAGGATAGCCATCCCAATTCGCTGTTTGAGCCACATGGTCTCCCGTGGCTCGCCTGTCTCCCCCTTCAGTCTTCGTCCAATTTCCTCGATGGTCTTCAGTGTTGAAGGCCCAAAGACTCCGGTGGTTTCGAAGGCGAGGGGCTCGAAGCAGTGTCATTCGGCCAGGATGCGGTATTTCGTCCTCTTCGCCCCTTCCACTGCCTCTGCTGCAGATGACGGTTGCAGGGCGCTGGAAATGATGTTACTGGGGGCAAAAGAATCCACGCACGTCACATCCCAGACCAAGCTTCGGCTGTTGGAGAAGGGGAAGATGGTAATCCCATCTGGTCGCTTGCCGTCGCCTCTGTCGAGCCCGGTTGGTTCCAGGACAGATGGTATTCCAGCGCTCTGAAGGGCACGTCTCACCACGTCGTTCAAAGCAGAGTGGCGTGGGCAACGGCCAGCGCTTACTCGACAGGAGAGGGCGTGATGTCCAAGGGCGTCCATTGATCTTCCACATCTGCATTGGTGGGGTTCGCAGACTGGCGCCTCTGAGCGACGGCTATTCTAACGGTCTTGCGGTCCAGATGGAGCCCCAGGGACGGGATTGGGATGGCATGGATCCAGCTTCCACTTTCCGCTCGGGCTGCCGCTTGGATGTGCGCGGCTGAGACCTGGTTTGACCAAGCAAGGAAGTCCTCCAGGGTTCGCTTGGACGAGATAGTATCCCAAGCTTTCTGCTTCGATATGTCTTCTCTGTTTGGTTCCTCCTCAGTTTGGCTCTTCCACCTCCAAGCCTCCACCAGCTCGCCTGTCTCCTCCAGTCCAACGGTTCTGGAGAGGATGGAGTCGACGAGAGAGCTGGTGGCGTGGAGGGACGAGATGTAACATGGAAGCGCCAGATCTTCGCTTCTCCGCAGGCCTAGGCCTCCGAGATTGACCGGGAGGGTCGCCTGTGTCCAGGAATCTTGTTGGAAGTCAACGTTGACGATCCTGGACACCGTCTCCCAGATGATGTTGTCAATTACTCAGAGGCCATTGGTGTTGGTGTAGACCGCGGAGGTTCGGAGAAGGTATATAAGCCGAGGGACAGAGAAGCAGTTCTTGAGAAGGACAAGGGCGGGGTGAGGTTCGATGTGGACAAGGCGGCTGACCATCCTCTCAAGCGCCTGTTGCTTAGCGCGGATGGCCGGTGCGATTGCCGCCATAGACGGTGGGGCGCCCAGGAGTAGATGTTCATTTTCCGCTAGGACTCGAACATTTGGCAAGACAGCCTTGAACTGGTCCAGGGTCCGCGGAATGTCCTCTGGTTGATGGTTTACAAGCACCAGTTCACACTTACTGTCGTTGCATTCGAGCCCCAACCGTGCCAGCTCCGCGGAAATGGTGTTAAAATCCTCCAGCACGTTGTCTACTGGGCCCCCGATTCTGCCGTCGTCCAGGAACCAAATGTTAAGCACTTAAACACACACACACTTAAACAAACACACACACACACACAAACACACACACATGCATGCACCAACAAACTTTGAATACTCTAAAACTTCAAGATTCATATATGTGCATGCATAAACTACCTCTCTCTCTCACACACAGACACACACACACACACCAGACAGACACACACACCCACACACACCGCACAGACACACCCACCCACACACACACACACCACAGACACACGCAACCACACAGACACATCCACCCACACACATCACACAGACACACACCCACACACACCACAAAGACACGCACACACAGACACACACACCCACACACACCACACAGACACACACACACCACACAGACACACACACCCACACACACCACACAGACACACACACCACACACACACACACACACACACCACACACACACACACACACCACACAGGCCTCCCCCCCCCCTGGAACTATGTGCTGTCATATCTTCCCTGCCCTACCAGGACTCGGGGAACCCACTATTGGGGTTGTGTTTGTGTGTGTGTGTGTTGAGTTTTCAGTTAGAGAAGTTTTGATTTATGAACAGTCTGGCTCTTCTACAACAAAAAAAGAGTTCAGGCTGATCTACTGACCCTATGTTTTTGCTTGTTTGCCATGTTACCTTAACCACAACTATCTTCTTTTTTGGCCTTGTCTTCAGCTCCTGCTTTGAGACATCTTTTCAGGGTTAATGCAGCATCTTGCTTCCATGGCTCCATTTGCAAGCTGGTGGTAGATGATTGTTGTTTGCTAAAGTCACTACAACCCAGCACTTTGCCTTACTGTTACCAATTCCTTCCACCCTGCTCCTGTCCATGCAGAACCCTTGTGGGTTGGGGGTAAGACTAGACCCACCATGTCATCTGATGTGATTTGTACAGGGCGAACAACCAGGGAGATCTAAGCAGCTCTTGTGATTGTATAGTCAGACTCAGTGGCTTTGCATAGCCTACAAAGTTCATTATTCATTCTGTCCATGCAGATTGCCACCAAGGAGATGGAGAGGGACATTGCCAAGCTGCAGGGAGAGCGGGACGAGCTGCTTAAAGCACTTCGGGAAGTTAACAAGTAGGTCTGGCTGCTGTTTGCAGCATCGTCGTGAGTGAAACAGTTTTGCAGAGGAGATATTTGAAAGTGTCATCCTTGTGCTGGCTCAGATTGGCTGTTGGTTATTGCTCAGTATGGACTTGATGAGAGCTGCTGTTCATTAAGGCTGTTTGAGTAAATACGAGTTAGTATTGCTGGTACTAAGGATGAATAATTGACATTAAATTTAGAATTCAGCCAGGTTTGTGATACATTTTGGAATGTGACCTTTGATGGGGAAATATGTTAATTCTTACATGGTCTGACTCTGTTTTTCATTATGTGCCTTGCATACCTCACCCCTTCCCTCCCAACCTCATAGCCATGTGTGCACAGCCACACACATGAATAAACTCACACAGGCTATAACAAACCTCCCAAAAGCAGAATAAAAACAGCAAATTGCTCAAGATAATGCTTCATTGAACACGCACATGCATAGCTAACAGTGCACATCTTCCATCAAAGTCTTCCATCCCCTCAGCCTTACTTGTAATTGTATGCACACCCAGAGGCATACATGTATACAAAAACACACACATACACACACACGCACACACACGCACACATGCACAACACACATGCACCCACAAACTCTCACAAACACACACACACACACATACGCATGCATGCACACAATCACACCACACATACATTACACACACATATACACATAACACACACAAACACATGCGCACACTAACACACTCAAACACACACACCCCTCGCAGCTCTTGCCATTGCTTGCCCCATCACCACTCCCCCTCTGTAAGTAACCCATGTCTCCATCACCACTCCCCCTCTGTAAGTAACTCATGTCTCCATCACCACTCCCCCTCTGTAAGTAACCCATGTCTCCATCACCACTCCCCCTCTGTAAGTAACTCATGTCTCCATCACCACTCCCCCTCTGTAAGTAACTCATGTATCCATCACCACTCCCCCTCTGTAAGTAACCCATGTCCCCATCACCACTCCCCCTCTGTAAGTAACTCATGTCTCCATCACCACTCCCCCTCTGTAAGTAACCCATGTCTCCATCACCACTCCCCCTCTGTAAGTAACCCATGTCTCCATCACCACTCCCCCTCTGTAAGTAACCCATGTCTCCATCACCACTCCCCCTCTGTAAGTAACCCATGTCTCCATCACCACTCCCCCTCTGTAAGTAACCCATGTCCCCATCACCACTCCCCCTCTGTAAGTAACTCATGTATCCATCCCCACTCCCCCTCTGTAAGTAACCCATGTCTCCATCACCACTCCCCCTCTGTAAGTAACCCATGTCCCCATCACCACTTCCCCTCTGTAAGTAACCCATGTCTCCATCACCACTCCCCTCTGTAAGTAACCCATGTCTCCATCACCACTCCCCCTCTGTAAGTAACCCATGTCTCCATCACCACTCCCCCTCTGTAAGTAACCCATGTCTCCATCACCACTCCCCCTCCGTAAGTAACTCATGTCTCCATCACCACTCCCCCTCTGTAAGTAACCCATGTCTCCATCACCACTCCCCCTCTGTAAGTAACCCATGTCTCCATCACCACTCCCCCTCTGTAAGTAACCCATGTCTCCATCACCACTCCCCCTCTGTAAGTAACCCATGTCTCCATCACCACTCCCCCTCTGTAAGTAACCCATGTCTCCATCACCACTCCCCCTCTGTAAGTAACCCATGTCTCCATCACCATCTCCCCCTCTGTAAGTAACCCATGTCTCCATCACCACTCCCCCTCTGTAAGTAACCCATGTCTCCATCACCACCCCCCCTCTGTAAGTAACCCATGTCTCCATCACCACTCCCCCTCTGTAAGTAACCCATGTCTCCATCACCACTCCCCCTCTGTAAGTAACCCATGTCTCCATCACCACTCCCCCTCTGTAAGTAACCCATGTCTCCATCACCACTCCCCCTCTGTAAGTAACCCATGTCTCCATCACCACTCCCCCTCTGTAAGTAACCCATGTCTCCATCACCACTCCCCCTCTGTAAGTAACCCATGTCTCCATCACCACTCCACCTCTGTAAGTAACCCATGTCTCCATCACCACTCCCCCTCTGTAAGTAACCCATGTCTCCATCACCACTCCCCCTCTGTAAGTAACCCATGTCTCCATCACCACTCCCCCTCTGTAAGTAACCCATGTCTCCATCACCACTCCCCCTCTGTAAGTAACCCATGTCTCCATCACCACTCCCCCTCTGTAAGTAACCCATGTCTCCATCACCACTCCCCCTCTGTAAGTAACCCATGTCTCCATCACCACTCCCCCTCTGTAAGTAACCCATGTCTCCATCACCACTCCCCCTCTGTAAGTAACCCATGTCTCCATCACCACTCCCCCTCTGTAAGTAACCCATGTCTCCATCACCACTCCCCCTCTGTAAGTAACCCATGTCTCCATCACCACTCCCCCTCTGTAAGTAACTCATGTCTCCATCACCACTCCCCCTCTGTAAGTAACCCATGTCTCCATCACCACTCCCCGTCTGTAAGTAACCCATGTCTCCATCACCACTCCCCGTCTGTAAGTAACCCATGTCTCCATCACCACTCCCCCTCTGTAAGTAACCCATGTCTCCATCACCACTCCCCCTCTGTAAGTAACCCATGTCTCCATCACCACCCCCCCTCTGTAAGTAACCCATGTCTCCATCATCACTCCCCCTCTGTAAGTAACTCATGTCTCCATCACCACTCCCCCTCTGTAAGTAACTCATGTATCCATCACCACTCCCCCTCTGTAAGTAACCCATGTCTCCATCACCACTCCCCCTCTGTAAGTAACCCATGTCTCCATCACCACTCCCCCTCTGTAAGTAACCCATGTCTCCATCACCACTCCCCCTCTGTAAGTAACCCATGTCTCCATCACCACTCCCCCTCTGTAAGTAACCCATGTCTCCATCACCACTCCCCCTCTGTAAGTAACCCATGTCCCCATCACCACTTCCCCTCTGTAAGTAACCCATGTCTCCATCACCACTCCCCCTCTGTAAGTAACCCATGTCTCCATCACCACTCCCCCTCTGTAAGTAACCCATGTCTCCATCACCACTCCCCCTCTGTAAGTAACCCATGTCTCCATCACCACTCCCCCTCTGTAAGTAACCCATGTCTCCATCACCGCAGTTGTCTGCAGCAGACCAAGGCGCAGAGCGAGGAGCAAGTAAGGAAGCTGCAAGAGCAGATCCAGGTTGTTGGCATCCGTCAGTCTCGTGAGACTATGGGGTGTGCGCCAGGTTTGGTCAGTCCGGGGTTGAGAGGCAGCGTACTCTGTGGCTGTAGAGCCCGATCCTTGAGCCGCATGCTCTGTTGCACTTGTCGCAAGTGAAGTCTTGGCGCGGCTCTGTGGATGCCGACGTTATCCTCTGTCGTCTGCGTTCTCTCTTCTCCTCCCACTGCTCCCGTCTCCTCCTCTCGCTGGCCTGGATGCCAGTCTTGACGGCGTGTCTCCAGCTGTTGCGGTCAGCGGCCACCGTTTCCCAGTCTGCTGGGTTGATGCCTCCCGCCGTCATATCACGTTTACAAACGTCCTTGTAGCGGAGGAGAGGTCTTCCTGCAGGTCTGGATCCCGTGGCGAGCTCGCAGTACAGCACTTCTTTGGGTATTCGGCCGTCATCCATCCTGCTGACGTGACCCAGCCATCTAAGTCGTCTCTGGCTGAGCATGGCGAACATGCTGGGAATACCTGCTTGCGCCAGTACGTCCTTGTTGGGGATGCGGTCACCCTTTCATGATGATGATGATGATGATGATGATGATGATGATGATGATGATGATGATGATGATGATTGATGATTGATGATGATGATGATGATGATTGATGATGATGATGATGATGATGGAGGAGGATTGGAGGATGAGAAGAAGATATGGAGAAGAAGAAGAAAGGATGAGAAAAAGAAAGGATGAGGAGGAATGGGGGGAAGGATGGAGGGAAGGAAGGAAGGAGAGTAATGGTGATGAAGAGGAGGAGGAGGAGAATGATGATGATGATGATGATGATGATGATGATGATGATGATGAGAAAGATAATAGTAATAATGAGGAGGATAATGGTAAAGGTGCTCTTTTTTATATTGCAACTTTTCACCCATTGATGGATGCTGAAACCGCACACATGACCATCATGATGACGAGGTGGATGATGGTGAAGATGATGATAATTTTATATAAAAATTGTTGTTTTTTAAAGAAAGAAAAAAACAAACATCTATGACAATTTCTTTGTTGGTGTCTGTTGAAAAGAGATTTGCATCATGCCATCTGCGGTGCAAGGGACTTATTTACACTAGCCTTGCTTCAACAATTTGATAGCGTCAGTTATCTCTGTCATGATGCACTGTAGGAACTTATTCAGTTCAGTTCAGTTCAGTTCTCTTGACCTGAGATGGGTTGTTGAGGCACCACTGATGACTTTGGGACAATCTTCCTCCATCGATCTCTATCCTTTGTGGCTCCCTGTGAGTCAGCAAAGGTCAAGCCTGTCCACTCTTTGATGTTGTCTTCCCACCTCTTTCTCTGCCTGCCTCTCCTTCCCCACCTGCTATGGTACCTTGCAGGATGGTCTTGGCCAGCCCACTGCCTCTTGGCGTACCACTTCAGCTTTCTGCTTTTCACGATTGAGAGCAGGTCTTCGTACTGTCCAAATGCTCTCCTGATCCTGTTGCTGACTTCCTCATTCGTGACATGGTCTTTATATGAGATGTTCAGAATCTTGCGGTAGCATCTCATTTCCAGGGCTTGTATCCGTCTCTGTAGTTCAGATGTGAGTGTCCAGGACTCGCATGCATACAAGAATACGGAGATGCCTGCGCATGAGCCTGATCTTTGACGCAAGAGTAATATTTCTGTCACGCTATATTGGCTTCAACTTTGCCAATGCTGCTGTTGTTTGTGCTATCCTGAACTTATTATGTGACAGCAAATACACATAAATTCCTCCCATGGCAAATGTTAGATAATTTTGTGATGACCAAAATTTGCAGACCATGAAGCCGCAGAGAGTGAAACTGATGAAGCAGATGGAAAAAGACTCGGAGAACATTCGCAAGTGGAAGCAGGAGAAAGACAAGGAAGTGATGCAGCTCATACAAAAGGTGAGGAGAGCTTGCCTGTGCTGTGTCGTCATGCGATGAGACAGGATTCAGATGTGTTAATGTTTCATTTCTCAAAGGGATGCATGTAAAATGTCAGTGACTGTGTGTGTGTGTGTGTGTGTGTGTTTTTGTGTGTGTGTGTGTGTAAACTATATGACGAAGTGCTGATCTAGTGATAGGAGTGGAAGTGATAGTAGAGCCACAGTACTATGCTGTTGACTATAATGCATGACTGTTCAAAATTGTTCTAATTATAACACACTTCTCGACCTAGTTATAGGTAGATTTCTGTGGTTGATAACTCTGTTTGTTGGCTAACATTTCACAAATGTTTCGCTGATGTAGATGGTCAGTGACACAAATATGTTTGCTATGGAGATGTGAGAACTGAAATGGAGCACTTGAATATTCTTTATTTGTCAGTCTAGATAAATAAAACGGAAGCAGTTTCCAAAAGCTTGATGAGCAGAGGATGGGGGAAAATGTGAATTGAAAAGTTTCCAATGTTTCTCTCTATTTTTTTAAAGGCTGTCACACAGGATGCAACACAAACAGTTATTGGATCATGACATACATGTGTTTACTCATTTGGAAGCAGATATGTTGGTGGGTGACCCAATGTTATTTCACAGTTCAGGATCGGTTCTATTCTCCCAGTATTTCAAATAAAATCTGCCCATCAGCCAATGGAAATGCTCCTTACATTCAACCATGGCACTTTACCCTCACATGATTCAATAACTGCCATTCTTTTCTTTGGTTCACTTGCAGAATGCTCATTTGTAGAATTACTGACACACATGCAAAGAAACTATAAGCAAATGATGATGATTTCTTAAATCTCAGTATAGACCACATCAAAAAGTTTATGTAAATAGCAACATTATTCAAATAGAGATGTGTGTCAGACTCCAAGGTGTGAATTGACTTGGGCCACTGACAGAGATATGTGATACTACGTGGTTTATCGTGCAGCTGAAAGTTTTGAGGAGATTCACTATCTGTGAATGCCCCCCAAAATTATAGATTGAATGAATAGAAACAGTGTTTTTCTGTTGCACCTTGTGCGACAGCCTTAACTGAGTTTCCCCCTGTGGTTTGGGGGTGAGAAGAGACACACTGCATCTCCTACACGATTTATGCAGGGCAAATGACCAGGGAAATAATGAATTAAATTGGTCATGTTCTAACCTTCCCTAATGATTTTTCTTGATCAACGGCTTGAAATGGCCACTCCTCCACCCATCCATAATTGACTGGATTGCTTACAGTAGTGCATGCACCGTGGATTGATTACAGTAGTGCATGCACCGTGGATTGATAACAGTAGTGCTTGCACCGTGGATTGCTTACAGTAGTGCAGGCACAGTGGATTGCTTACAGTAGTGCATGCACCGTGGATTGCTTACAGTAGTGCATGCACCGTGGATTGCTTACAGTAGTGCATGCACCGTGGATTGCTTACAGTAGTGCATGCACCGTGGATTGCTTACAGTAGTGCATGCACCGTGGATTGCTTACAGTAGTGCATGCACCGTGGATTGATTACAGTAGTGCATGCATCGTGGATTGATTACAGTAGTGCATGCACCGTGGATTGATTACAGTAGTGCATGCACCGTGGATTGCTTACAGTAGTGCATGCACCGTGGATTGCTTACAGTAGTGCATGCACCGTGGATTGCTTACAGTAGTGCATGCACCGTGGATTGCTTACAGTAGTGCATGCACCGTGGACTGCTTACAGCAGTGCATGCACCGTGGATTGCTTACAGTAGTGCATGCACCGTGGATTGCTTACAGTAGTGCATGCACCGTGGATTGCTTACAGTAGTGCATGCACCGTGGATTGCTTACAGTAGTGCATGCACCGTGGATTGCTTACAGTAGTGCATGCACCGTGGATTGATTACAGTAGTGCATGCGCCGTGGATTGCTTACAGTAGTGCATGCACCGTGGATTGCTTACAGTAGTGCATGCACCGTGGATTGATTACAGTAGTGCATGCACCGTGGATTGCTTACAGTAGTGCATGCACCGTGGATTGCTTACAGTAGTGCATGCACCGTGGATTGATTACAGTAGTGCATGCACCGTGGATTGCTTACAGTAGTGCATGCACCGTGGATTGATTACAGTAGTGCATGCATCGTGGATTGATTACAGTAGTGCATGCACCGTGGATTGCTTACAGTAGTGCATGCACCGTGGATTGCTTACAGTAGTGCATGCACCGTGGATTGCTTACAGTAGTGCATGCACCGTGGATTGCTTACAGTAGTGCATGCACCGTGGATTGCTTACAGTAGTGCATGCACCGTGGATTGCTTACAGTAGTGCATGCACCGTGGATTGCTTACAGTAGTGCATGCACCGTGGATTGCTTACAGTAGTGCATGCACCGTGGATTGCTTACAGTAGTGCATGCACCGTGGATTGCTTACAGTAGTGCATGCACCGTGGATTGCTTACAGTAGTGCATGCACCGTGGATTGATTACAGTAGTGCATGCACCGTGGATTGCTTACAGTAGTGCATGCACCGTGGATTGCTTACAGTAGTGCATGCACCGTGGATTGCTTACAGTAGTGCATGCACCGTGGATTGCTTACAGTAGTGCATGCACCGTGGATTGCTTACAGTAGTGCATGCACCGTGGATTGCTTACAGTAGTGCATGCACCGTGGATTGCTTACAGTAGTGCATGCACCGTGGATTGCTTACAGTAGTGCATGCACCGTGGATTGCTTACAGTAGTGCATGCACCGTGGATTGCTTACAGTAGTGCATGCACCGTGGATTGCTTACAGTAGTGCATGCACCGTGGATTGCTTACAGTAGTGCATGCACCGTGGATTGCTTACAGTAGTGCATGCACCGTGGATTGATTACAGTAGTGCATGCACCGTGGATTGCTTACAGTAGTGCATGCACCGTGGATTGCTTACAGTAGTGCATGCACCGTGGATTGCTTACAGTAGTGCATGCACCGTGGATTGCTTACAGTAGTGCATGCACCGTGGATTGATTACAGTAGTGCATGCACCGTGGATTGCTTACAGTAGTGCATGCACCGTGGATTGCTTACAGTAGTGCATGCACCGTGGATTGCTTACAGTAGTGCATGCACCGTGGATTGCTTACAGTAGTGCATGCACCGTGGATTGCTTACAGTAGTGCATGCACCGTGGATTGCTTACAGTAGTGCATGCACCGTGGATTGCTTACAGTAGTGCATGCACCGTGGATTGCTTACAGTAGTGCATGCACCGTGGATTGCTTACAGTAGTGCATGCACCGTGGATTGATTACAGTAGTGCATGCACCGTGGATTGCTTACAGTAGTGCATGCACCGTGGATTGCTTACAGTAGTGCATGCACCGTGGATTGCTTACAGTAGTGCATGCACCGTGGATTGCTTACAGTAGTGCATGCACCGTGGATTGATTACAGTAGTGCATGCACCGTGGATTGATTACAGTAGTGCATGCACCGTGGATTGCTTACAGTAGTGCATGCACCGTGGATTGCTTACAGTAGTGCATGCATCGTGGATTGCTTACAGTAGTGCATGCACCGTGGATTGCTTACAGTAGTGCATGCACTGGATTGCTTACAGTAGTGCATGCACCGTGGATTGCTTACAGTAGTGCATGCACTGGATTGCTTACAGTAGTGCATGCACCGTGGATTGCTTACAGTAGTGCATGCACCGTGGATTGCTTACAGTAGTGCATGCACCGTGGATTGCTTACAGTAGTGCATGCACCGTGGATTGCTTACAGTAGTGCATGCACCGTGGATTGCTTACAGTAGTGCATGCATCGTGGATTGCTTACAGTAGTGCATGCACCGTGGATTGATTACAGTAGTGCATGCACCGTGGATTGATTACAGTAGTGCATGCACCGTGGATTGCTTACAGTAGTGCATGCACCGTGGATTGCTTACAGTAGTGCATGCACCGTGGATTGCTTACAGTAGTGCATGCACCGTGGATTGATTACAGTAGTGCATGCACCGTGGATTGATTACAGTAGTGCATGCACCGTGGATTGCTTACAGTAGTGCTTGCACCGTGGATTGATTACAGTAGTGCTTGCACCGTGGATTGATTACAGTAGTGCATGCACCGTGGATTGATTACAGTAGTGCATGCACCGTGGATTGATTACAGTAGTGCATGCACCGTGGATTGATTACAGTAGTGCATGCACCGTGGATTGATTACAGTAGTGCATGCAACGTCACACAATAACTGTGAGATGCTGCATTTTGTGTTTAATTCTTTTGTGGAATTTAGGATCGAAAGCGTCAGCTTGAGATGGAGAGGCTCCAGAAGCGCTTAGACAAGCAAAGGGATTTGACCAGCCAAAAAACTCAGGAGGTGAGATTGCCTTGGCTTTACCTTTACCTCCCTCCCTTCCTCCCTCCAACCAACCAACCAACCATCCATCCATCCATTCATCCCTCCCTCCCTCCAACCATCCATCCATCCATCCATCCATCCAACCATCCATGCATCCATCCATCCATCCATGCATCCATCCATTCATCCATCCATCCATCCATCCATCCATCCATCCATCCATCTATGCATCCATCCATCCATCTATGCATCCATCTATGCATCCATCCAACCATCCATCCATCCACCCATCCATGCATCCATCCATCCATGCATCCATCCATCCATCCATGCATCCATCCATCCATCCATGCATCCATCCATCCATCCATCTATCCATCCAACCATCCATCCATCCATCCATCCATCCATCCATCCATCCATCCATCCAACCATCCATCCATCCATCCATCCATCCATCCAACCATCCATCCATCCATCCATCCATCCATCCATCCATCCAACATCTATCCACCCATTCATGCATCCATTGATGCTGATGAAGAGGAAGGTAGGAAAGAAATGGTGATGAAGAGGAGGAGGAGAATGATGATGATGAGAAAGCTAATAGTAATAATGAGGAGGATAATGGTAAAGGTGCTCTTTTTTATATTGCAACTTTTCACCCATTGATGGATGCTGAAACCGCACACATGACCATCATGGTGAGGAGGTGGATGATGGTGAAGATGATGATAATTTAATATAAAAATTGTTTTTTAAAGAAAGAAAAAAAACCACATCTATGACAATTTCTTTGTTGGTGTCTGTTGAAAAGGAGATTTGCATCATGCCATCTGCGGTGCAAGGGACTTATTTACACTAGCCTTGCTTCAACAATTTGATAGCATCAGTTATCTCTGTCATGATGCACTGTAGGAACTTATTCAGTTCAGTTCAGTTCAGTTCAGTCTCTTGACCTGAGGTGGGTTGTTGAGGCACCACTACCTTTACTCCCTCCCTCCCTCCAACCATCCATCCATCCATCCATCCATCCATCCATCCATCCATCCATCCATCCATCCATCCATCCATCCATCCATCCATCCATCCATCCATCCATCCATCCATCCATCCATCCATCCATCCATCCATCCATCCAACATCTATCCACCCATCCAACATCTATCCACCCATCCATGCATCCATCCAATCATCCATCCATCCATCCATTCATCCATCCATCCAATCATCCATCATTAATCCTTCAATCTACCCATCCATCCATCCATTCATCCATCCATCCAAAAACCCTTCTAAGTCTACTGCAACAGCCAGATCTATGCCACTGCAGGTCATTGCTGCCAACAAGCAAATCAAGGACCTTTTAGCCGAGAGAAAGATGGCGCAGAAGGAGCCGAATGCAAAGTTCAGCACCAGTGACAACGCTGCCATTGGCAACACAGTGCGGGTAAGTGATGGGAGTTTAGATTTCAGAGAATGGCTTTTTGGGGGTGGGGAGTCACGAGTGTGGAAGCTGGATGCAAAAAGAAAGGCTGTACTTATGTTGCAAGGGTTTCTCTTCATGGTACATTGTGTGACCAGTATTATCATTTCTGTGGAAGCAGGAGAAAGTCTGTGTGTGTGTGTGTGTGTGAGAGAGAGAGAGAGAGAGAGAGAGAGAGAGAGAGAGAGAGGAGAATGAGATTAAAAGGAACATTTTACATATTCCCTTATTTTCTCCAGAAGTAGGTGTTGACATTGGGTGCCTTGTGGTGCAGTCGTGGTTGAGCCATGAGCTGGAGATCCGAGTGGGCGTTCAGGAGATGACGGACCACCTGGCCAGCCTGCAGGCGGACAGAGAGGACCTGTCCCAGCAAGTCAAGAAGCTGGAGGAGAGGCTGGCCAAGGTTGGGCATCTGCTCACTTGCCTTCTCTCGCTAGTTGTCCCCTTTCTCCTCCTTTTTTTCCTCCCTCTTTCATTCATTTCCCCCATCTTCCCTTTCCACTTGTCTCTCTTGCATCCTCCTTCACTCCTCTGCCTCATCTTTCAGTATTCCATCGTATCTTCCATGCTTTACTCCTACTCTTCCATCTCGCTCTCCTCTCTTCTACAATCTACTATCTTTCACTCTTTACTGTTTCATTCCTTCTTTTTAACTCTTCCCTTTTTGATCTGCGGTCTATCACTTTACTCTGAATCACTTTCCCTTCCATTACTCCTGATTCTACTCGGCTCTTCCACTTAGTTTCATATCCCTCGTTACTCTTCCATCTGTTATTTCTCTCACTTCTCCCATCTCGGCATTGCTGTTTCTTTCTCTTCTGCCTCTTTCTCATCTTTTCCTTAATCCATTCATCTCCTGCATTTCTTCCTCCCATCTTTCCATTTGTCCACATTTGTTTCTTCCCCATTTTCTGAATCTATTCCTCCCCCACGTTTCTTCTGTCTTCACCTCCTCCTTCATTTGCCTATGTGCTCTCCTCGCCTACCTCCTGGTTTCCACTGTTTGGTTGCTATGCTTATTTTGTTTTTCTATTCTTCAGCTTTGATGTTCATCCTTTGCTAGAAGATGCTTCCGTGATTTGTAGGAGTTGTAGATACATGTATGGTGAGATGGGTTTTATGACAAGAAGTGCATGAATAAAATGTAGACAGTTTAGTTGCCTGTCCTGCAAGAAACGAAGGAAAGTAGCATGAAAAGAGCTGAGATAGGCAGAACAAGGATACCAGTCTAGGATGGAGAAAAGCCCTACAAGGACTTAAGAATTAAAGATGTTGAAGTAAAATAACAGTGCTCCCAGTTGTAATATGTATGGATGTGAATTCCAGAAAGATGTCTACAGAATTGTTTGGTGTGTTCTAAAGCATTGGCATCTTACTCTCCTTTCTTGAATGAAGCCCCCACCCCCTTTTTTTCTTCAGTGTGAAACACGCTGCAGAGCCAGTCTCCAGGACAAAATACACCTTTGATTGCTGCCTTTCCTGTAATCACCAGAGCACTGCCATCTGCCTTCTTTTAAACCTCTTTCTTTTGCCATGCTCCTTCTTTTCTTGTCCCCGCTCTATATGTGCTTAACAATCCCTGTTTGCACTATTGCACAGCACATGGCGTGCATGGACTCCTCAGGAGACAGA
The DNA here is from genome assembly GCA_034096865.1 of Theodoxus fluviatilis. Classification (NCBI taxonomy): domain Eukaryota; kingdom Metazoa; phylum Mollusca; class Gastropoda; order Cycloneritida; family Neritidae; genus Theodoxus; species Theodoxus fluviatilis. The sequence continues at coordinate 4,099 of JAWQFJ010016289.1, read as the reverse complement.
CAGGAGGTCAGCTTTGATGCAGTCAAGGTGCAGAGGCAGATCACAACTCTGGAACTGGAGATTGCAAACAGGTAACCATAGCAATTCTTGTGACAGGAAGTTGTCAATGCTCTGGCATACTCTTAGTAAATCATGCTGAAGACTTTGCATACAGGTGAGACTGTGCAGGATGCAGGATATGGTTGCCTTGAACAAAGGGATGGGAATTAAGTGTCCTTGTGGAGAGAATGTAATAAGAAAATTATTGCAGGGTTGGTGATCACTTTGCTGTTGTTTCCTGTGAGGTGGATATGATCTTTCAAGGAGTTTTGAACAAGTGATTGAATCTCAATGACTTTCCCCTGGTCCCAGGTAGCCTGTTTGGCTGTTTTGGCCTGCCCCTGGCTGAGCTACTTGTCCAGGGCCCGTATTCACAACGGCGATTTATCGGCGATTTATTTTAACTCCGATTTATCTCTAAACTCAGACGATTCCAACTGCCTGTTCCGCTCTCCCTTGGCTGGAAACCAGCATAGCAAAGCGCAACCTAGAATCCTCTGACGAGCGTACCTTATCCAACCGATCAAGATAACGTGGGGCTAGGGGATAAATCGAGTGTTAAAAAGATAAATCGCCGATGTGAATACGGGCCCAGGCCTGGAAAGTTTAGTAGCCAGGGGCACTAGTAAATTGGGGACATCAGCACTTTGGCTGTATGTTAGGCTTCAGTGGCTAATGCTGGTGAATGGAAAGATGAAATTGCAATGGTCAGAAGTTAAATGATGATGTGATGAACCCGGCCCCCCCCCCCCTTTTTTGACTCACATGCAAAGCAAAAGTGAGTACGTACTCGGGCGTCCGGGTGTCTGTAAAAAAAAACTTTAACGTTGGATTTTTCTCTGAGACTATTATGTCTATCAACACCCAATTTGGCATGATGGTGTATGATGACAAGGCGTCAAAAAACATTCATAGTGACTTGGTCACAGGGGCCGTAAATGTTGTCTAAAAACAGCCATTTTTCACATTTTCCCAATTTTCTCTGATACCTGACCTATATATGGTGTATAGGGTAAAGTAATACCTTTCTTTTGACACCAGTTTGATTGACCTTGCATCAAGGTCAAGGTCACAGGAGGTCTTTAAAGTTGGATTGTATACATATTTTGAAGTGACCTTGACCCTGAACAATGGAAGATAACTCTTCCAAACTTCATAACATTGTAGTACACATGTTATACTTTCATTCTAGGTCAACCGTGTCGTCCGGGCGGCTGTCCGGGCGTCCTGTCATCCGTACAGGGTTCGTACAGGTCATGGAAAACCTGGAAAGTCATGGAATTTGATTTTTCATTTTCCAGGCCTGGAAAGTCATGGAATTTCAACTTAGGTCATGGAAAGTCATGGAATTTAAGAAAGAAAAAAAAAGAAGAAAAAAATACGTTTTCTAGGCTGTGCTTCGCGCGATACTCTCAATCTAATTTTAAACGCTGAGCACGTCAGGAAAACGTGCCCTTGCATCCCATTGATTAATTCTGAAGGCTCGTGTGCCTTCTGCTTCCTGATTGGTTCTTTGGCTAGGTGACCTCGTTTCATTTCCACGCCAGTCCGGTCAGTTGGTTCAAGCGAGGACAGAGTGAAAAGAGCTTGTATTGTTTGTGGTGCAGTGTTTCTTTGAGAATCAGATTATCATCATGCCTGGAAAGTGTTGCTTTCAAGACTCTTGGACAGGAGACCCTGAATACCGTGAGTGGGTCATGCGAGCGAGAGTGGATGGGATGGCAAAGTGCCGATTTTGTGAAAAAGACTTTGCTGTATCCAACATGGAAGCGGCAGCGTTGAAAAGCCACATGAAAGGTGTCGCGCACCAGGCGCGTGCTAAAAAACACCAAGAAGAAAAGAGCAAACGTCAAACACGAATATCAGATTTTGTTCAAACTGCAAAAAATGCTGAGACAGAGAGTACTTCAAAGGTGGTGGTTCCAGCTGGCGCTGCTACGCCGGTCGAAACTAGGCCTGCACCCACTGGCAGTGGCAGTAGATCTACTGGGATTGACACTTTCTTGACAACAGAGGACACACTGAAATCAGAAATTTTGTGGACTTTGAAAATGGTCATCTCCCACTTCTCATTCTCCAGTACCAAAGGAATGAACGAGCTGTTCCGTCGCATTTTTCCCGACAGTGTCATCGCCTCCAAGTTTGCCTTGAGTGAAAGCAAAGCCCGGTGTCGCGAAATATTTTATCCCTGTGATATTTTATGGCGGAAGTGCTTCTGCGCATGCGCGAAATTGGGTACAACAACCTGCATGCCATGATTTAAACCACTGAATTGATCAAACCAGTGTAAAAACAGTGTTGCTAATGTAGCAAACGGTGACGTGAAAGTTGGAAAGACTAACATTAATTTTTATTTTCGCACCCAATTTCGCGCATGCGCAGAAGCACTTCCGCCATAAAATAGCACAGGGAAAGAATATTTCGCGACACCGGTACTTGATAACTTTTGGTCTGGGGCCACATTTCTTAGACATGCTCAAGGCAAAGGCCCGGTCTTCTGATTCTCTGGTGCTGCTCTTTGATGAGTCCCTGAATGCTGAACTTCAGAAGAAACAGCTGGATATCCATGTCCGATTTTGCTATTTACCATTTGGCGCTGGATCGAAATGGCGACCGCATGTCTGTTTCAAAATGTTGCTGTTTCTAACGTAATTTGGTCAAATATAGTTCTGGTTTAATTAGAATAGCTTAAATATATCATATTCAAGAAGGGGATAACGATATATATGCTCATTTCTAAGCCATTTCGAAGACATTAGCGCCATTTTGGTAAATAGCATGACCGTCAAAATCACACAATGATTCATGGCGAGTAAGAGCGTGACGGCGCAGATGCGATTTTGACGGACAAATCAGCTGAAATTGGTTAGTTTATTGAGGTTTTTGTTTCAGTTTATGCTAGAACAATCAGATAGGAAGATATTTATTGCAATATTTTGCACATATTGGAAAAAGTATTGTAGAACTCGGGACCTTCAGCGAGTGCTAAATAGACGCCGCACGCGATGTTCGAAGAAATTTCATCAGACCGGAAGTGGCCGTCGGTTCGATAGAATCCACTTTTTTCTAGGATTCGCACATATCAATAACACAAAATACCAATGTAACATGAAAGATGAAAGTCTTTCTGAGTTGTCTAATTTTTGTTAACTAGTGGTAGGATTCCATGGTAATTTGTATCAAATCTTTGCGCTACTACAGTACTAGCCAAAATGCACTCGGCAATACCACTTCACTTTCATGGCTAATTGTGGACAATCCACAAAATATTGTGAATAAAAACAAGAATGAAAGTTGTTTATGAAGCAGAAGGTTTCAAGAACATGTGTCGTGTAGTTTTGTGTTAATCCGTCTTATTTCCGCTGAGAACATACAAGCCGATTACGTAAAAAAAAAAAACACCCTCCGCCACTACCGACTCGCGGTGGCTCGACGGAGTTTGCATTTCGCGACTCGGGTTGGTCTCTTCTAAATACTCGTCCGTCGAAGTTTCTCATTTGATCAAGTTGAAACTTAACTACTCATTAGAGGAAAGATTGATCTTTCGTTCGGTGTATGTTTGAACTTCCGGTGAAAATCGAAAGACGAGTTATGGATGAAAGTTCGAACGTCATTGGACATTTTGTTAAAATTTGCTCACTCCCGCTTTCGTACAGACACCCTCGGATTCTACAAGATTTCCCCCTTCCACGCTATATTCGAGGGTAGTACTAATGACCGCAATATACCGCAATACCCCCAAATACACTCTCAGAAAAGAAAAAAACATCAACAGATCGATGCTAAAGACGTGCTTTTGATATTGCGCGATCATGCCGAGAAGAAAACAACGTTCGGAGAAGTTTAGACACAGTAGATCACGCTGCTGTCGAATAGGCCTACATGCAGCCTGTTTTGCAAGGCGTCTACGTGATCTACTGTGTCTAAACTTCTCCGAACGTTGTTTTCTTCTCGGCATGATCGCGCAATATCAAAAGCACGTTTTTAGCATCCATCTGTTGAAGTTTTTTTCTTTTCTGAGAGTGTATTTGGGGGTATTGCGGTATATTGCGGTCATTAG
>JAWQFJ010016288.1:2500-7500 GCA_034096865.1 Theodoxus fluviatilis | reverse complement strand
GTTCCATCTCAGTGCAAGCTCACTTCTGGGCAGACTGTTCCATCTCAGTGCAAGCTCACTTCTGGGCAGACTGTTCCATCTCAGTGCAAGCTCACTTCTGGACAGACTGTTCCATCTCAGTGCAAGCTCACTTCTGGACAGACTGTTCCATCTCAGTGCAAGCTCACTTCTGGACAGACTGTTCCATCTCAGTGCAAGCTCACTTCTGGACAGAGTGTTCCATCTCAGTGCAAGCTCACTTCTGGACAGACTGTTCCATCTCAGTGCAAGCTCACTTCTGGACAGAGTGTTCCATCTCAGTGCAACTCACTTCTGGACAGACTGTTCCATCTCAGTGCAAGCTCACTTCTGGACAGACTGTTCTGTCTGAGTGCAACTCACTTCTGGACAGACTGTTCCCATCTGATACTCTGCCAAGTTCGGGCCTACATGTAGATCCCACATCAAGGAATGGGTTGCATGGCGCATGGGAGCTACATTACTATGTGTTGTCACCCGTGTGCGCGTGAAAGTATGAATGTTTAAGGTGAACATCTATGATACACCTTTCCCTCTTTGAGAGGGTACCAATAGCGCCGTCAATCCCGACTTAATAGGCTTCGCCGCCGAACCCTCCCACGTCTACCTTCCAGCATAGGAGACGTTTTCCGCTTGAGCAGTAGAGAGCTCATGCACCCAGGGACCCACTGAAGGGTCATCGGGTGCTGTGTGCTGATCCCCCTTTGCTCTGAAGAACATTTCACTCACCCAGTGAATATTCCCACTGAATCTACCAAGGTATTCCTCCGTCTCCCTGTCAACGATCCCGTGGGCTCACATGAACTTTCTCTGTTGTTAGTAACTATGCCCATGGCGTTGCGTTTTGTACATGCAACATGAACTCCATAAAAGAACGCCTGTGGCCATAACCAGTCCACACTTTGCCTCCAGCTCTCCTCCTGGACAGACTCCTCTCTGCTCTACTCCTGGGAGCGCCCACATACGTCAAAACCATTTATTAATTATGCTGTACCTACCCACCCACCAACCCCCTTTTTTGTGTTGACTTACCTTATTTAAAAAGTGTGACGGCTAAACCTTTTCAGTTAGTGCTTGAGTTTCAGCTAGTTCATTTCATCCGCATTCCTTTTTTTCTGTTAAAAAACGCGGCTCATCAAAAAGTACAAGAACAAGCCGTGTTTCAAGTATAATTATGTAGCCGCTGGAGACTCTTGTTCCTGCCTGTCTGTCCTGGGCATGTCTTGCCGTTGTAGGGACTGCGTTCACTATGTACACAAGACTCGCATACAGCCAGTGCTTCACCAGTACCTCTTTCTTCAGCTGGAACGCTGTGGTCTATGGACTTTCGGGGCCTGCTCCAGTAGCGCTCGCACAGCCGGCCCCAAGCAGTACATACACGTATGTGCCTCCGGGAGATATTTTGTAGTTCTTTCAAATTGCGGAAGACATGAAGCCCTTTTGGGCAGAATGCGTTTCCTTCAAATCCAATGGGAAGCAGCTTCCACAGCACTTTGCAGTGTCTTTGCCATCGCATCGATTGTCTTATGGCTGGAGACGCGTTTTCGTCACTTCCGGAGTTATTAGTAGAAGCCACGTGCTTTCAGCCATTTTGGTAGGAGGCGAGCGCTGTCTGCTAAGCTGTGCTTCGGGAGATGTGCAATCATGCCGACTTCTTGCTGCGTGATATATTGTTTTAACAACCAACAAAATGAAAAAATTAAAGAGGAGTCAAACGCTCCTATCACGGTATACCATCAGTGATAACCTATCAAGGTCCGATTGTGCAAAGGGTGACCGAAGTCAGACGAAGAAAATGGAAAAAGAAGATTTACAGAAGAGATCTGACCTTCGAAACAAACACCCGGCGAGAATGAGCAAACAACCCCCACGAATCCTGCTACAAAGAATCGATAGGCTTCTAAAGATCTATAATTCTTGAACTCTTCCAACGTGTACGCCGATGTTCCGAGTACAACAATTAAATATGTTTGTGGCACTCGTTGGCGGAAGGTTTCTCAATTCCGGATCAAGTTGGCCCTTCGTCAGCTGGAATGGATGAATGGATGGATGGAGTTTTACGGCCTATCAGCCTTTGTAGGCTATGTAAGGCCACTGAGCACGAAAACCACTAGAATAGTTCCGAGTCAGCGTAAATCAAGTCACTGTGTCCCTAGTTATTCGCCTCTTACGAATCGCGTAGGGAGACGCGGTGGGTCAATTCTTATTTCCAACCCACAGGGGGCGTCAGCTGGTATGGATCGAGCCCGCCGATCACCTCAATTTTGTTGAGGTAACGTCGACGGGCATCGGGGTTAAGAGAGTCAACGTAACGCGTTTTCTTCCTCGCGGACATCACCTTAGAAAGAAAAATGTATCAACTAACTCTGATTTAGATGTTGCTTTCTTGGCATAGCCAGCTTACCATGTCGGAGCAGATGAAACAAATGAGAGCAAAGTGAAACGATCACTCGTGCATTGAGTTTTGATGCGTGTCCGGGACACTCCCCGCAGAGTGTTTTGTTTGCTTTGTAAAGTTTGAGCACCATCTATGAGTGTAAAAATGGTCAGTCATTAATATAATCGGTGATTCGTCACGAAATTTTGTTTTGTGCTTTAATGCCATTTTCTTGTCATCATCGATCTGATCTTACAAGTTACATTACACTGAGTGCGAGCAACTTGATCACTCATCGACTCGATGATCGTGAATTTTCGGTCCTCGCCAGACCAGGGAAACGAAATTGTCAATTCAAGCCAGAACTAAACAGTTATCTGCTACCACTCATTCGAGCTTTACATGAAACAGTATATCACACTATTTCGATCGCCTGCTGACGTAGTGGCTACGGTTCGATCGTGTCCGTCTGCTAGGTACGTACGGTGTGGTTTGTTTACTTGTCCTCTGTGGGTTTTGTGCAGAAATTATACGTTACAATAGTCTATTATGACTATTTTCGAGTAGTTTTTGATCTAATTAAACTTTTTGCATGCTTTAATGTCATCTTTTTGCTATGATCTAGCGATCATCACTCCTCAACACTGACCCGAAACATACCCCGACATATAGCACCGGAAGTTATGTAATCTTCCATCATGGCTGTGCTGCTAATAAATATATTACCCCTAGTAAACTCTTCGCCGGCCATACTTATGTACTCTCTTTCGTGCGGACGTGCCCACGCGTACGTGTGTTGGGGGTAAGAATAGACCCACACCCTGTGAGTTGGGGGTAAGAATAGACCCACCCCCTGTGAGTTGGGGGTAAGAATAGACCCACCCCCTGTGTGTTGGTTGTAAGAATATACCCACCCCCTGTGTGTTGGGGGGTAAGAATAGACCCTCCCCCTGTGTGTTGGGGGTAAGAATAGACCCTCCCCCTGTGTGTTGGGGGGTAAGAATAGACCCTCCCCCTGTGTGTTGGGGGTAAGAATAGACCCTCCCCCTGTGTGTTGGGAGTAAGTATAGACCCACCTCCTGTGTGTTGGGGGTAAGAATAGACCCACCCCCTGTGTGTTGGGGGTAAGAATAGACCCCTCTGTGTGTTGGGGGTAAGAATAGACCCCCCTGTGTGTTGGGGGTAAGAATAGACCCCCCTGTGTGTTGGGGGTAAGAATAGACCCCCCTGTGTGTTGGGGGTAAGAATAGACCCACCCCCTGTGTGTTGGGGGTTAGAATAGACACATCCCCTGTGTGTTGGGGGTAAGAATAGACCCACCCGCTGTGTGTTGGGGGTAAGAATAGACCCACCGCGCCTCCCTACGCGATTCGTAAGAGGTGAAAACCCAGGGAAAATCGAGATGACTTGCTATTACGGTATCCAGCTCTGGTGAAGTTCGTGGTCAGTGGCCTTATATAGCCTACAGAGACTGAAAGGTCACAAAACTATTCATTTATTGATTCATTCATTCATTCATTCACTCATTGAAGCGAAATGTGGAAAAATTCCACGAATGTACGTGCATGTAACTGACAACGATATCTACAAAGGGAGCCATAGCACGTGAAGCCACTGTAAAAAACAAAAAAAAACACGTTTGTCGTAAGTTCACAATAACGCACTGCTCGAATTATCAACTAATGAAGTTAACGACACTGTATGCAAATCTCTCCTTAGAAAAAAGGAAGGTGGGTTTAACAGCATACCGAGGGGGGAGTTCGGGTTTGGGAGGTGAGGGATGGGTGTGGGCTGCCTGCCATAGGTTGGTTGGGAGCTGTCCACTGAGGCGGGGGTGGGGGATGGGGAAGTGAGGGTGGGTGGGGGGTGGAGGTGCTCAAAGACACGCCAGAACGCGCCGCTCGACCTCCAGATGCAAGTGGCCATCTAACACGATAACTTGCTGTCCAAGGCGAGGAATCTTGGCGACCCAAGTCTGCCTTGGTGTTCTTCCTCGCCATGACGACAGCCTAATGCCTGGCTTCGGGTCCGTAGATCGAGAATTGTGGGAAGGCCAGGCTCTCTGTCGCCGACAGGAACCGGAAGAGGCGTGGGCAGGCGGCGGAAATGACAGGTGAGTCAAGGAAGGGTCAGCCATTCTGGTGTGGCTAAGTGACGCGAGCGGGAGACACTGGCTGGAATTCTGGCAGACGAGCTGTCACTTTCGATGCCAATGGAGGATGAGACAACGGCAGACAGCCATGTGCCTCTGACCAAACCCTTCAGCCGTGTTCGTAAATGCGGGTTATCTGCCCTCAGAAGCCCCCTGAGGGTTGGAGTTCAGAACTGATCCACCGCGTCTCCCTACGAAATTCGTAAGGGGCGAATAATTAGGGACACCATTAAATGATTTGCGCATACTCTATTCTCGTGATTTTTGTGTTCAATGGCCTTACAAAGGCTGATAGGTCGTAAAACTTCACCCGTCCATCCAACGTAACCAATGGCCTTACATAGCCTAAAAAGGCTGACAGGCCGTAAAACTCCATCCATCCATCCATTGTGACCAATGGCCTTACATAGCCTACAAAGGCTGACAGGCCGTAAAACTCCATCCATCCATCCA
>JAWQFJ010016287.1:25000-27070 GCA_034096865.1 Theodoxus fluviatilis | reverse complement strand
CCACGACAGCTGATAGCTTGTGACGTCTTCCTAACATAGTCTAGTCGCCTTAATGTCAAGCGCCGTCCAACTAGTGATCCTAAGCAGCACAAGTTCTTCCAGTAGACTGCTGCAAGTCCACAATAATTCGTACTGTGGCTCCTATGTGCTGTCGTCCGCCTATGGCCAGGGTAGCATGGGGCCAGTGCGCTAACGGTATGTTATCGGATCTGGACGTTGTATGCTACTGTGTTAAGTTCATGGGAGGAGGAGGTGGACGATGGACTTTCGAAGTGTTTTGGCATATGTAGAAATTATCAGTTGTTCGCCGTTAGAGGTATTGTTTGTTCTTTGGCAAGATTTGTTGTGAAACAGTGTGGCGAAGTGATAACCATTGTTCATTTGAATTGAAAGTATTGTTTGTTCTTTGACAAGATTTGTTGTGGATCAGTTGGGTGGGGTGATAACTGTTGGTGGTTTGAATTGGAAGTATTGTTTGTTCTTTGGCAAGATTTGTTGTGAAACAGTGTGGTGGGGTGATAACTGTTGTTGATTTGATAGGAAGTATTGGTTGTTCTGTAGGGAGGTTCGTGGGAAATTACCTGGAAAGTTATAGGAATGCATCTGGGTGCGGGTGCGAGTGATAGAATTCTCTCCAGTGATGATTAATTTGTATTGGCAATACGTGTTGTATTGGCTGTGATGGCGTCTTGACGGTAGTGCTTCATGTGACTTAGCTCGAAGCAATGATTAAGATGGCTGTAGCTGTATTGCATGTCAGCGGAGATGCTCGTCGGAGCATTTTATGTTCAGGTAGATTCCTGTAGCTCGATGTTCATAGGCATTAGTTCGTAATATGCGTGAGTGAATTAGTAGTAACTAGAATCTATTGCTGTCATTCGATCTGAATTCTCTTCTTGTACATTTATTGTTATCTAACATCTAGTATATAAACAGCCTTCTGATCTTATCGTTCTAGAGTGCATGGCATTCATCCTTATGTCTTTGACATAACAGGAGTTGTTTAGCAGTCATTGCTCACTTCCTTTTGGAGACAACACGTGGACAGATTCACTTACCGATCCTCTTATCAAAACATAAATGTCTGTGCACGAAGAAATCTAAGACTGATCGTCCATCATAGCGTCAATACTCGACACCAGCTCTTCTCATGAACACAGGGCTCATAGCGCGGTTTTACAAATCTACACAACCCACGCAGGCGGCGGCGCTCATTTTACATATTCAGGCGTTATGATATGGAATACACTCCCATTGCACCTAAGGAACTATACTTCCATTAAGTCTTTTAAAGCATCCATACGTGATTATCTATTCAGGTGATCTCACTGCTGTCGCCTTTACATATGACACGTATTTGCTTCAACTTGAAGACTCACTGAGCTGACATTTGTCAAAGGCATCTACTAAAATCTTTGTCATTGTTGATCATATTCTTCAAATACCTTACCAACTGCTGTACATAGATGAGCTACTGTGTTTTTTTCCTTATCTATCCATGTTTTCATTTCTTTATGAGCAAGGACAATTTATAAGATTGGCAGAAATGCCAAAAATTTCATCCTTGATAAATAATCAATCAATCAATCAATCAATCAATCAATCAATCTCTCTCTCTCTCTCTCTCTCTCTCTCGCTCTCTCTCTCTCTCTCTGGGTTGATGGTAAGAATAGACTCGCCACATCACACTACGCGAAAGGAATAACTGGGGAAATCGAGGCTCTATAGCTATGCTACTATACAGGTATAGGGCTTGGTGGCTGGGAACCTTATCGTATCACTCGTCGCCTCCTTCCCTGAGCTAAAGTTAGTGCGACCGTTATGTTGTCATATTTCTTTGACAATCTTTCTCCACAGATTCTACACAAAACTTGAAGTACTGACGGACGGACGGACGGACACAGACAGGCAGGCAGGCATGCATGCAGGCATGCATGCAGGCATGCATGCAGGCATGCATGCAGGCATGCATGCAGGCAGGCAAGCAGACAGACAGACAGGCAGACAGACAGAAGGGTGGTGGGGTGGAGACAGAGAAATGGCTATTCTGCACTGACGCCAGTGTCCTTT